>JAUIMM010000446.1:4882500-5042500 GCA_031769625.1 Taudactylus pleione | reverse complement strand
ACAGTACTTGGGGTGAGGTGTTACCAGTCTCTTATACAGTGTAGTGGTAAAATAACCTCCCTTTTCCTGCCACTAATATCTCTTCCTATACACAGTACTCGGGGTGAGGTGTTACTAGTGACCTTTATAGTGGTAATATAACCTCCCTTTTCCTGCCACTAATATCTCTTCCTATACACAGTACTCAGGGTGAGGTGTTACCAGTAACCTATATAGTGGTAATATAGTCTCCCTCTTCCTGCTACTAATACCTCTTCCTATACACAATATTTGGGGTGAGGTGTTACCAATGATCTATATAGTGGTAATATAACCTCCCACTTCCTGCTACTAATACCCCTTCCTATACACAGTACTCGGGATGTGGTGTTATCAGTGACCTTTATAGTGGTAATATAACTTCCTGCCACTAATATCTCTTCCTAAACACAGTACTCAGGGTGAGGTGTTACCAGTAACCTATATAGTGGTAATATAGTCTCCCTCTTCCTGCTACTAATACCTCTTCCTCTACACAATATTTGGGGTGAGGTGTTACCAATGATCTATATAGTGGTAATATAACCTCCCACTTCCTGCTACTAATACCCCTTCCTATACACAGTACTCGGGATGAGGTGTTATCAGTGACCTATATAGTGGTAATATAACCTCCCTCTTCCTACTATTCATACCTCTTCCTATACACAGTACTCAGGGTGAGGTGTTACCGGTGTCTTATATAGTGGTAATATAACCTCCCTCTTCCTGCCACTAATACACCTCCTATACACAATACTCGGGGTGAGGTGTTACCAGTGATCTATATAGTGATAATATAACCTCCCTCTTCCTCCTACTAATATCTCTTCCTATACACAGTACTCGGGGTGAGGTGTTACCTGTGATTTATATAGTGGTAATATAACCTCCCTCGTTCTGCTACTAATACCTCTTCCTATACACAGTGCTCGTGGTGAGATGTTACCAGTGACCTATATAGTGGTAATATAACCCCCCTCTTCCTGCTACTAATACCTCTTCCTATACACAGTACTCGGAGTGAGGCGTTACCAGTGACCTATATACTGGTAATATAACCTCCCTCTTCCTACAACTAATACCTCTTCCTATACACAGTACTTGGGGTGAGGTGTTACCAGCCTCCTATACAGTATAGTGGTAATATAGACTCCCTCTTCCTGCCACTAATACCTCTTCCTTTACACAGTACTTGGGGTGAGGTGTTACCAGTGTCCTATGTAGTGGTAATATAACCTCCCTCTTCCTGCTAATACCTCTTCCTATACACAATACTCGGGGTGAGGTGTTACCAGTGTCCTATATAGTGGTAATATAACCTCCCTCCTCCTGCTACTAATACCTCTTCCTATACACAGTACTCGGGATGAGGTGTTACCAGTATCCTATATAGAGGTAATATAACCTCCCTCTTCCTGCTACTAATAACTCTTCCTATACACAGTACTCGGGGTGAGGTGTTACCGGTGTCCTATATAGTGGTAATATAACCTCCCTCTTCCTGCTACAAATACCTCTTCCTATACACAGTACTTGGGGAGAGGTGTTACTTGTGACCTATATAGTGGTAATATATCCTCTCTCTTCCTGCTACTAATACCTCTTCCTATACACAGTACTCGGGGTGAGGTGTTACCTGTGACCTATAAAGTGGTAATATAACCTCCCTCTTCCTGCCACTAATACCTCTTCCTATACACAGTATTCGGGGTGAGGTGTTACCAGTGACCTTTATAGTGGTAATATAACCTCCCTCTTCCTACTATTCATACCTCTTCCTATACACAGTACTTGGGGTGAGGTGTTACCAGTGTCTTATGTAGTGGTAATATGACCTCCCTCTTCCTGCTACTAATACCTCTTCCTATACACAGTACTCGGGGTGAGGTGTTACCTGTGACCTATATAGTGGTAATATACCCTCCCTCTTCCTGCTACTATTACCCTTTCCTATACAGAGTACTCGGGGTGAGGTGTTACCAGTGCCCTATATAGAGGTAATATAACCTCCCTCTTCCTGCTACTAAAACCTCTTCCTATACACAGTACTCGGGGTGAGGTGTTACCAGTGTCCTATATAATGGTAATATAACCCTCCTCTTCCTGCTACCAATATCTCTTCCTATACACAGTACTCGGGTGAGATGTTACAAGTGACCTATATAGTGGTAATTTAACCTCCCTCTTCCTGCTACTAAAACCTCTTCCTATACACAGTACTCGGGGTGAGGTGTTACCACTGACCTTTTTAGTGGTAATATAACCTCCCTTTTCCTGCCACTAATATCTCTTCCTATACACAGTACTCGGGGTGAGATGTTACCAGTGACCTATATAGTGGTAATATAACCTCCCTCTTCCTGCTACTAATACCTCTTCCTATACACAGTACTTGGGGTGAGGTGTTACCTGTGACCTATATAGTGGTAATATAACCCCCCTCTTCCTGCTACTAATACCTCCCTCTTCCTGCTACTAATACCTCTTCCTATACACAGAACTTGGGGTGAGGTGTTACAAGTGAACTATATAGTGGTAATATAACCTCCCTCTACTTGCTACTAATACCTCTTCCTTTACACAGTACTCTGGGTGAGGTGTTACCTGTGACATATATAGTGGTAATATAACCCCCCTCTTCCTCCTATTAATACCTCTTCCTATACACAGTACTTGGGGTGAGGTGTTACCAGTCTCTTATACAGTGTAGTGGTAAAATAACCTCCCTTTTCCTGCCACTAATATCTCTTCCTATACACAGTACTCGGGGTGAGGTGTTACTAGTGAACTTTATAGTGGTAATATAACCTCCCTTTTCCTGCCACTAATATCTCTTCATATACACAGTACTCAGGGTGAGGTGTTACCAGTAACCTATATAGTGGTAATATAGTCTCCCTCTTCCTGCTACTAATACCTCTTCCTATACACAATATTTGGGGTGAGGTGTTACCAATGATCTATATAGTGGTAATATAACCTCCCACTTCCTGCTACTAATACCCCTTCCTATACACAGTACTCGGGATGAGGTGTTATCAGTGACCTTTATAGTGGTAATATAACTTCCTGCCACTAATATCTCTTCCTATACACAGTACTCAGGGTGAGGTGTTACCAGTAACCTATATAGTGGTAATATAGTCTCCCTCTTCCTGCTACTAATACCTCTTCCTCTACACAATATTTGGGGTGAGGTGTTACCAATGATCTATATAGTGGTAATATAACCTCCCACTTCCTGCTACTAATACCCCTTCCTATACACAGTACTCGGGATGAGGTGTTATCAGTGACCTATATAGTGGTAATATAACCTCCCTCTTCCTACTATTCATACCTCTTCCTATACACAGTACTCAGGGTGAGGTGTTACCGGTGTCTTATATAGTGGTAATATAACCTCCCTCTTCCTGCCACTAATACCCCTCCTATACACAGTACTCGGGGTGAGGTGTTACCAGTGATCTATATAGTGAAAATATAACCTCCCTCTTCCTCCTACTAATATCTCTTCCTATACACAGTACTCGGGGTGAGGTGTTACCTGTGATTTATATAGTGGTAATATAACCTCCCTCGCTCTGCTACTAATACCTCTTCCTATACACAGTGCTCGTGGTGAGATGTTACCAGTGACCTATATAGTGGTAATATAACCCCCCTCTTCCTGCTACTAATACCTCTTCCTATACACAGTACTCGGAGTGAGGCGTTACCAGTGACCTATATACTGGTAATATAACCTCCCTCTTCCTACAACTAATACCTCTTCCTATACACAGTACTTGGGGTGAGGTGTTACCAGCCTCCTATACAGTATAGTGGTAATATAGACTCCCTCTTCCTGCCACTAATACCTCTTCCTTTACACAGTACTTGGGGTGAGGTGTTACCAGTGTCCTATGTAGTGGTAATATAACCTCCCTCTTCCTGCTAATACCTCTTCCTATACACAATACTCGGGGTGAGGTGTTACCAGTGTCCTATATAGTGGTAATATAACCTCCCTCCTCCTGCTACTAATACCTCTTCCTATACACAGTACTCGGGATGAGGTGTTACCAGTATCCTATATAGAGGTAATATAACCTCCCTCTTCCTGCTACTAATAACTCTTCCTATACACAGTACTCAGGGTGAGGTGTTACCAGTGTCCTATATAATGGTAATATAAACCCCCTCTTCCTGCTACTAATATCTCTTCCTATACACAGTACTCGGGGTGAGATGTTACCAGTGACCTATATAGTGGTAATATAACCTCTCTATTCCTGCTACTAATACCTCTTCCTATACACAATATTTGGGGTGAGGTGTTACCAATGATCTATATAGTGGTAATATAACCTCCCTCTTCCTGCTACTAATACCCCTTCCTATACACAGTACTCGGGGTGAGGTGTTATCAGTGACCTTTATAGTGGTAATATAACCTTCCTTTTCCTGCCACTATTATCTCTTCCTATACACAGTACTCGGGATGAGGTGTTATCAGTGACCTTTATAGTGGTAATATAACTTCCTGCCACTAATATCTCTTTCTATACACAGTACTCGGGGTGAGGTGTTACCAGTGACCTATATAGTGGTAATATAACCTCCCTCTTCCTACTATTCATACCTCTTCCTATACACAGTACTCAGGGTGAGGTGTTACCGGTGTCCTATATAGTGGTAATATAACCTCCCTCTTCCTGCTACTAATACCTCTTCCTATACACAGTACTCGGGGTGAGGTGTTACCTGTGACCTATAAAGTGGTAATATAACCTCCCTCTTCCTGCCACTAATACCTCTTCCTATACACTGTACTCGGGGTGAGGTGTTACCAGTGACCTTTATAGTGGTAATATAACCTCCCTATGCCTGCCACTAATATCTCTTCCTATACACAGTACTCGGGTGAGGTGTTACCAGTGACCTATATAGTGGTAATATAACCTCCCTCTTCCTACTATTCATACCTCTTCCTATACACAGTACTTGGGGTGAGGTGTTACCAGTGTCCTATATAGTGGTAATATGACCTCCCTCTACCTGCTACTAATACCTCTTCCTATACACAGTACTCGGGGTGAGGTGTTACCTGTGACCTATATAGTGGTAATATACCCTCCCTCTTCCTGCTACTATTACCCTTTCCTATACAGAGTACTCGGGGTGAGGTGTTACCAGTGCCCTATATAGAGGTAATATAACCTCCCTCTTCCTGCTACTAAAACCTCTTCCTTTACACAGTACTCGGGGTGAGGTGTTACCAGTGTCCTATATAATGGTAATATAACCCCCCTCTTCCTGCTACTAATATCTCTTCCTATACACAGTACTCGGGGTGAGATGTTACCAGTCTCCTGTACAGTGTAGTGGTAATATAACCTCCCTCTTCCTGCCACTAATACCCCTCCTATACACAGTACTCGGGGTGAGGTGTTACCAGTGATTTATATAGTGGTAATATAACCTCCCTCGTTCTGCTACTAATACCTCTTCCTATACACAGTGCTCGGGGTGAGATGTTACCAGTGACCTATATAGTGGTAATATATCCCCCCTCTTCCTGCTACTAATACCTCTTCCTATACACAGTATTCTGAGTGAGGTGTTACCAGTGACCTATATACTGGTAATATAACCTCCCTCTTCCTACAACTAATACCTCTTCCTATACACAGTACTTGGGGTGAGGTGTTACCAGCCTCCTATACAGTATAGTGGTAATATAGACTCCCTCTTCCTGCCACTAATACCTCTTCCTTTACACAGTACTTGGGGTGAGGTGTTACCAGTGTCCTATGTAGTGGTAATATAACCTCCCTCTTCCTGCTAATACCTCTTCCTATACACAATACTCGGGGTGAGGTGTTACCAGTGTCCTATATAGTGGTAATATAACCTCCCTCCTCCTGCTACTAATACGTCTTCCTATACACAGTACTCAGGATGAGGTGTTACCAGTATCCTATATAGAGGTAATATAACCTCCCTCTTCCTGCTACTAATACCTCTTCCTATACACAGTACTCTAGGTGAGGTGTTACCAGAGTCCTATATAGTGCTAATATAACCTCCCTCTTCCTGCTACTAATACCCTTTATTATACAGAGTACTCAGGGTGAGGTGTTACCAGTGCCCTATATAGAGGTAATATAACCTCCCTCATCCTGCTACTAATACCTCTACCTATACACAGTACTTGAGGTGAGGTGTTACCAGTCACCTATATAATGGTAATATAATCTCCCTATTACTGCAACTAATACCTCTTCCTATACACAGTACTTGCGGTGAGGTGTTACCAGTGACCTATATAGTAGTAATATTGTCTCCCTCTTCCTGCTACTAATACTTCTTCCTATACACAATATACGGGGTGAGGTGTTACCAGTGTCCTATATAGCGGTAATATAACTCCCTCTTCCTGCTACTAATACCTCTTCCTATACACAGTACTCGGGGTGAGGTGTTACCTGTGACCTATATAGTGGTAATTTAACCCCCCTCTTCCTGCTACTAATACCTCTTCCTTTACACAGTACTCGGGGTGAGGTGTTTCCAGTTTCCTATACAGTTTCGTGGTAATATAGCCTCCCTCTTCCTGCTACTAATACCTCTTCCTATACACAGTACTCGGGGTGAGGTGTTACCAGTGTCCTATATTGTGGTAATATAACCTCCCTCTTCCTGCTACTAATACCTCTTCCTATACACAGTACTCGGGGTGAGGTGTTACCAGTGTCCTATATAGTGGTAATATAACCTCCCTCTTCCTGCTACTAATACCTCTTCCTATACACAGTACTCGGGGTGAGGTGTTACCAGGGGCTGGCTGGCAACTTTTAGCCTGGGGGGCAAATGCATGCAGGAGGCCCTGGCAGAGGTGTATCGTGTAGCCAGGGTGCCCGAAGAATGTGCGTGCTATGGCGCCCCCCCTCAAGTTCCAGGGAGGAGACGGGTCCATATGGGATTAATGTAAGGTGAAAATAAAGATTAGGAGCAGCCCACTGTCGTAGTGCCCATAAACAGTGCCCCCGTGTGCCACAGGAGAGAACACCCTTATGCAGGCTTTCAGTAGTGCCCCCAGTAGTGATCCCCCCTATGCAGTGCCCTTTGTGCCCCCAGTAGTAAGCCCCTTATATAGTGCCCCCTGTAGTGATCACCCTATGCAGTGCCCCTTGTGCCCCCAGTAGTAAGCCCCTTATATAGTGCCCCCAGTAGTGGTCCCCCCTGTGCAGTGCCCCTTATACAGTGCCCCTAATAGTGGTTCTCCCTATGCAGTGCCCCCTATATAGTTCCCCCAGTAGCAGTCCACCCCCCATGCAGTGTCCCCAATAGTGGTAACCTTTATGCAATACCCCTTAAATAGTGGCCCCAGTTGTAGTCTCCCCCCTATACAGTGCCCCCAGTATTGCCCTTTATATAGAGCCCCCAGCAGTGGTCCCTCGATGCAGTGGCCCAAGTAGTAGTCCCCTCCCCCTATGTAGTGCCCCTAGTAGTCATCCCCTCCCCCTATGTAGTGCCCCTAGTAGTCGTCCCCTCCCCACTATGCAGTGCCCCTGGTAGTAGTCCCCTCCCCTTGTAGTGCCCCTAGTAGTAGTCCACCCCCTTGTAGTGCCCGCAGTAGTAGTAGCTCCCCCTTGTAGTGCCCCCAGTAGTAGTCCCCCCCTTTGTAGTGCCCCCAGTAGTAGTCCCCCCCTTTGTAGTGCCCCCAGTAGTAGTAGTCCCCCCATTGTAGTGCCCCTAGTAGTAGTAGCCCCCCCTTTGTAGTGCCCCTAGTAGTAGTAGTCCCTCCCTTTGTAGTGCCCCCAGTAGTAGTCTCCCCCCTTTGTAGTGCCCCCAGTAGTAGTAGTCCCCCCCTTGTAGTTCCCCCAGTAGTAGTCCCCCCCTTGTAGTGTCCCCAATAGAAGTAGTCCCCAGTAGTAGTAGTCCCCCACCCCACTTGTAGTGGCCCCAGTAGTAGTAGTAGTCCCCTTGTAGTGCCCCCAGAATTAGTAGTCCCCAGTAGTAGTCCCCTCCCCCTTGTACTGCCCCCAGTAGTAGTCCCCACTTCTAGTGCCCCCAGTAGTAGTAGTCCCCTACTTGTAGTGCCCCCAGTAGTAGTAGTCCCCAGTAGTAGTAGTCCCCCATCCCCCTTGTAGTGCCCCCAGTAGTAGTAGTCCCCCCCTTTGTAGTGCCAGACCCCCCCCCAGTAGACACACGTAATATAAAAAATAAAAAAAACACTTACCTGAATCCCCGCTCCCACCCTCGCCATCCGCTCCTCCGTCTGTCCTTCCCGAGCAGGGCCGCTCTGCATTATGGGAGAGACGTGATATGACATCATGACGCCTCTCCCATTGCCCACTGCGGGAGCCGGAAGATGGAGCGGCTCTGGCAGTGGGCGCAGCAGCAGCTAATGAGAGTCTGACAGACTCTCATTGGCAGCTAATCAAACACACAGCTGCCGGACCCAGCTGCTGTGTGTTTGTCACTTGTGTAGCGCTGACCGAACTCCGTCCGGTCAGCGCTACACACGCGGTGCAGTGTGTGTCACAGTGACACAGACTGCACCGGCCCGCGGACCGCATGACGCTGCGGCCCGGGGGGCACATGGCACCCTGCCCCCCGGCCCAGCCCGCCACTGGGTGTTACCAGTGACCTATATAGCAGTAATATAACCTCCCTCTTCCTCCTACTAATACCTCTTCCTATACACAGTACTCGGGGTGAGGTGTTACCAGTGACCTATATAGTGTTAATACAACCTCCCTCTTCCTGCTACTAATACCTCTTCCTATACACCGTACTCGGGGTGAGATGTTACCTGTATATTATATAGTGGTAATATAACCTCCCTCTTCCTGCACCTAATACCTCTTCCTATACACTGTACTCGGGGTGAGGTGTTACCAGTCTCCTATACATGGGCAATATACTGTAACATCCCTCTTCCTGCTACTAATACCTGATCCTATACACAGTACTCGGGGTGAGATGTTACCAGTGTCCTATATAGTGGTAATATAACCTCCCTCTTCCTGCTACTAATACCTCTTCCTATACACAGTACTCGGGGTAAGGTGTTACCTGTATATTATATAGTAGTAATATAACCTCCCTCTTCCTGCAACTAATACCTCTTCCTATACACAGTACTCGGGATGAGGTTTTACCAGTGACCAATATAGTGGTAATATAACCTCCCTCTTCCTGCTACTAATACCCTTTCCTATACAGAGCACTCAGGCTGAGGTGTTACCAGTGACCTATATAGTGGTAATTAAGTCTCCCTCTTCCTGCCACTTATACCTCTTCCTATACACAATACTCGGGGTGAGGTGTTACCAGTGACCTATATAGTGGTAATATAACCTCCTTCTTCCTGCTACTATTACCTCTTCCTATACACAGTACTCGGGCTGAGCAGTTACCAGAGTCCTATATAGTGGTAATATAACACCCCTCTTCCTGCTACTAATATCTCTTCCTATACACAGTATTCGGGGTGCGATGTTACCAGTGACCTATACAGTTGTAATATAACCCCCCTCTTCCTGCTACTAATACCTCTTCCTATACACAGTACTCAGGGTGACGTGTTACCAGTGACCTATATAGTGGTAATATAACCTCCCTCTTCCTGCTCCTAATATCTCTTCCAATACACAGTACTTGGGTTGAGATGTTACCAGTGTCCTATATAGTGGTTATATAACCTCCCTCTTCCTGCTTCTTATACCTCTTCCTATACACAGTACTCGGGGTGAGGTGTTAGCAGTGACCTGTATACTGGTAATATAGCCTCCCTCTTCCTGCTACTAATACCTCTTCCTATACAGAGTACTTGGGGTGAGGTGTTACCAGCCTACTATACAGTATATTGGTAATATAGTCTCCCTCTTCCCGCCAATAATACCTCTTCCTATACACAGTACTTGGGGTGAGGTGTTACCATTGTCCGATATAGTGATAATATAACCTCCCTCTTCCTGCTACTAATACCTCGTCCTGTACACAATATTAGGGGTGAATTCTTACCAGTGTCTTATATACTGGTAATATAACCTCCCTCTTCCTGCTACTAATACCTCTTCCTATACACAGTACTCGGGGTGAGGTTTTACCAGTGTCCTATATAGTGGTAATATAACCTACCTCTTCCTCCTACTAATACCTCGTCCTATACACAGTACTCAGGGTGAGATGTTACCAGTGTCCTATATAGTGGTAATATAACTTCCCTCTTCCTGCTACTAATACCTCTTCCTATACACAGTACTCGGGGTGAGGTTTTACCAGTGTCCTATATAGTGGTAATATAACCTCCATCTTCCTCCTACTAATACCTCGTCCTATACACAGTACTCAGGGTGAGATGTTACCAGTGTCCTATATAGTGGTAGTATAACTTCCCTCTTCCTGCTACTAATACCTCGTCCTATACACAGTACTCGGGGTGAGATGTTACCAGTGTCCTATTTAGTGGTAATATAACCTCCCTCTTCCTGCTACTAATACCTCTTCCTATACACAATATTCGGGGTGAGGTGTTACCAGTGTCCTATATCGTGGTAATGTAACCTTCCTCTTCCTGCTACTAATACATCTTCCTATACACAGTACTCGGGGTGAGGTGTTAACAGTGTCCTATATAGTGATAATATAACCTCCCTCTTCCTGCTACTAATACCTCTTCCTATACACAGTACTCGGGTTGAGGTGTCACAGTGTCCTATATAGTGGTAATGTAACCTCCCTCTTCCTGCTACTAATACCTCCTCCTATACACAGTACTCGGGGTGAGGTGTCACCAGTGTCCTATATAGTGATAATATAACCTCCCGCTTCCTGCTACTAATAACTCTTCCTGTACACAGTACTCGGAGTGAGATGTTACCAGTGTCCTATATAGTGGTAATATAACCTCCCTCTTCCTGCTACTAATACCTCTTCCTATGCACAGTACTCGGGGTGAGGTGTTACCAGTGACCTATATAGTGGTAATATAACCTCCCATTTCCTACTACTAATACCTCTTCCTATACACTGTACTCGGGGTGATGAGTTACCAGTCACCTTTATAGTGGTAATATAACCTCCCTCTTCCTGCTACTAATACCTCTTCCTATACACTGTACTCGGGGTGAGATGTTACCAGTGTTCTTTATAGAGGTAATATAACCTCCCTCTTCCTGCTACCTCTTCCTATACACAGTACTCGGGGTGAGGTGTTACCAGTGCCCTATATAGTGGTAATATAACCTCCCCCTTCCTGCTACTAATACCTCTTCCTATAAACAGTACTCGGGGTGAGGTGTTACCAGTGCCCTATATAGTGGTAATATAACCTCCCTCTTCCTGCTACTAATACCTCTTCCTGTACACAGTACTCGGGGTGAGATGTTACCAGTGCCCTATATAGTGGTAATATAACCTCCCTCTTCCTGCTACTAATACCTCTTCCTATACACAGTACTCGGGGTGAGGTGTCACCAGTGTCCTATATAGTGGTAATATAACCTCCCTCTTACTGCTACTAATACCTCTTCCTGTACACAGTACTCGGGGTGAGATGTTACCAGTGTCCTATATAGTGGTAATATAACCTCCCTCTTCCTGCTACTAATACCTCTTCCTATACACAGTACTCGGGGTGAGGTGTTACCAGTGACCTATATAGTGGTAATATAACCTCCCATTTCCTGCTACTAATACATCTTCCTATACACTGTACTCGGGGTGATGTGTTACCAGTCACCTTTATAGTGGTAATATAACCTCCCTCTTCCTGCTACTAATACCTCTTCCGATACACTGTACTCGGGGTGAGGTGTTACCAGTGACCTATATAGTGGTAATATAACCTCCCATTTCCTGCTACTAATACCTCTTCCTATACACTGTACTCGGGGTGATGAGTTACCAGTCACCTTTATAGTGGTAATATAACCTCCCTCTTCCTGCTACTAATACCTCTTCCTATACACTGTACTCGGGGTGAGATGTTACCAGTGTTCTTTATAGAGGTAATATAACCTCACTCTTCCGGCTACCTCTTCCTATACACACTACTCGGGGTGAGGTGTTACCAGTGACCTATATAGTGGTAATATAACCTCCCTCTTCCTGCTACTAATACCTCTTCCTATACACAGTACTCGGGGTGAGGTGTTACCAGTGCCCTATATAGTGGTAATATAACCTCCCCCTTCCTGCTACTAATACCTCTTCCTATACACAGTACTCGGGGTGAGGTGTTACCAGTGCCCTATATAGTGGTAATATAACCTCCCTCTTCCTGCTACTAATACCTCTTCCTGTACACAGTACTCGGGGTGAGATGTTACCAGTGCCCTATATAGTGGTAATATAACCTCCCTCTTCCTGCTACTAATACCTCTTCCTATACACAGTACTCGGGGTGAGGTGTCATCAGTGTCCTATATAGTGGTAATATAACCTCCCTCTTCCTGCTACTAATACCTCTTCCTGTACACAGTACTCGGGGTGAGATGTTACCAGTGTCCTATATAGTGGTAATAAAACCTCCCTCTTCCTGCTACTAATACCTCTTCCTATACACAGTACTCGGGGTGAGGTGTTACCAGTGACCTATATAGTGGTAATATAACCTCCCATTTCCTGCTACAAATACATCTTCCTATACACTGTACTCGGGGTAATGTGTTACCAGTCACCTTTATAGTGGTAATATAACCTCGCTCTTCCTGCTACTAATACCTCTTCCGATACACTGTACTCGGGGTGAGATGTTACCAGTGTTATTTATTGTGATAATATAACCTCCCTCTTCCTGCTACTAATACCTCTTCCTATACACTGTTCTCGGGGTGAAGTATTACCAGTGACCTATATAGTAGTAATATAGCCTCCCACTTCCTGCTACTAATACCTCTTCCTATACACAGTTCTCGGGGTGAGGTGTTACCAGTGCCTATATAGTGGTAATATAACCTCCCTCTTCTTGCTACTAATACCTCTTCCTATACACAGTACTCGGGGTGAGGTTTTACCAGTGTCCTATATAGTGGTAATATAACCTCCCTCTTCCTGCTACTAATACCTCGTCCTATACACAGTACTCGGGGTGAGGTGTTACCAGTGTCCTATATAGTGGTAATATAAACTCCCTCTTCCTGCTACTAATACCTCTTCCTATACACAGTACTCGGGGTGAGATGTTACCAGTGACCTATACAGTGGTAATATAACCTCCCTCTTCCTGCTACTAATACCTCGTCCTATACACAGTACTCAGGGTGAGATGTTACCAGTGTCCTATGCAGTGGTAATATAACCTCCCTTTTCCTGCTACTAATACCTCGTCCTATACACTGTACTCGGGGTGAGGTGTTACCAGTGTCCTATATAGTGGTAATATAACCTTCCTCTTCCTGCTACTAATACCTCCTCCTATACACAGTACTCGTGGTGAGGTGTCACCAGTGTCCTATATAGTGGTAATATAACCTCCCGCTTCCTGCTACTAATACCTCTTCCTGTACACAGTACTCGGGGTGAGATGTTACCAGTGTCCTATATAGTGGTAATATAACCTCCCTCTTCCTGCTACTAATACCTCTTCCTATACACAGTACTCGATGTGAGGTGTTACCAGTGACCTATATAGTGGTAATATAACCTCCCATTTCCTGCTACTAATACCTCTTCCTATACACTGTACTCGGGGTGATGAGTTACCAGTCACCTTTATAGTGGTAATATAACCTCCCTCTTCCTGCTACTAATACCTCTTCCTATACACTGTACTCGGGGTGAGATGTTACCAGTGTTCTTTATGAGGTAATATAACCTCCCTCTTCCTGCTACCTCTTCCTATACACAGTACTCGGGGTGAGGTGTTACCAGTGCCCTATATAGTGGTAATATAACCTCCCTCTTCCTGCTACTAATATCTCTTCCTATACACAGTACTCGGGGTGAGGTGTTACCAGTGCCCTATATAGTGGAAATATAACCTCCCCCTTCCAGCTACTAATACCTCTTCCTATACACAGTACTCGGGGTGAGGTGTTACCAGTGCCCTATATAGTGGTAATATAACCTCCCTCTTCCTGCTACTAATACCTCTTCCTATACACAGTACTCGGGGTGAGGTGTCACCAGTGTCCAATATAGTGGTAATATAACCTCCCTCTTCCTGCTACTAATACCTCTTCCTGTACACAGTACTCGGGGTGAGATGTTACCAGTGTCCTATATAGTGGTAATATAACCTCCCTCTTCCTGCTACTAATACCTCTTCCTGTACACAGTACTCGGGGTGAGGTGTTACCAGTGACCTATATAGTGGTAATATAACCTCCCATTTCCTGCTACTAATACCTCTTCCTATACACTGTACGCGGGGTGATGTGTTACCAGTCACCTTTATAGTGGTAATATAACCTCCCTCTTCCTGCTACTAATACCTCTTCCGATACACTGTACTCGGGGTGAGATGTTACCAGTGTCCTATATAGTGGTAATATAACCTCCCTCTTCCTGCTACTAATACCTCTTCCTATACACTGTTCTCGGGGTGAAGTATTACCAGTGACCTATATAGTAGTAATATAGCCTCCCACTTCCTGCTACTAATACCTCTTCCTATACACAGTTCTCGGGGTGAGGTGTTACCAGTGCCTATATAGTGGTAAAATAACCTCCCTCTTCTTGCTACTAATACCTCTTCCTATACACAGTACTCGGGGTGAGGTTTTACCAGTGTCCTATATAGTGGTAATATAACCTCCCTCTTCCTGCTACTAATACCTCTTACTATACACAGTACTCGGGGTGAGATGTTACCAGTGTCCTATTAGTGGTAATATAAACTCCCTCTTCCTGCTACTAATACCTCTTCTTATACACAGTACTCGGGGTGAGGTTTTACCAGTGTCCTATATAGTGGTAATATAACCTCTCTCTTCCTGCTTCTAATATCTCTTCCTATACACAATACTCGGGGTGAGGTGTTACCAGTGACCTATATAGTGGTAATATAATCTCCCTCTTTCTGCTACTAATACCTCGTCCTATACACAGTACTCGGGGTGAGGTGTTACCAGTGTCCTATATAGTGGTAATATAATCTCCCTCTTCCTGCTACTAATACCTCTTCTTATACACAGTACTCGGGGTGAGGTGTTACCAGTGTCCTATATAGTGGTAACATAACTTCCCTCTTCCTGCTACTAATTCCTCGTCCTATACACAGTACTCGGGGTGAGGTGTTACCAGTGCCCTATACAGTGGTAATATAACCTCCCTCTTCCTGCTACTTATTCCTCTTCCTATACACTGTACTCGGGGTGATGTGTTACCTGTGACCTTTATAGTGGTAATATAACTTCCCTCTTCCTGCTACTAATACCTCTTCCTCTACACAGTTCTCGGGGTGAGGTGTTACCTGTGACTTATATAGTGGTAATATAACCTCCCTTTTCCTGCTACTAATACCTCGTCCTATACACAGTACTCGGGGTGAGGTGTTACCAGTGCCCTATACAGTGGGAATATAACCTCCCTCTTCCTGCTACTAATACCTCGTCCTATACACTGTACTCGGGGTAAGGTGTTACCAGTGTCCTATATAGTGGTAATATAACCTTCCTCTTCCTGCTACTAATACCTCGTCCTATACACAGTACTCGGGGTGTGATGTTACCAGTGACATATACAGTGGTAATATAACCTCCCTCTTCCTGCTACTAATACCTCGTCCTATACACTATACTCGGGGTGAGATGTTACCAGTGACCTATACAGTGGTAATATAACCTCCCTCTTCCTGCTACTAATACCTCTTCCTATACACAGTACTCGGGGTGAGATGTTACCAGTGTCCTATGCAGTGGTAATATAACCTCCCTCTTCCTGCTACTAATACCTCGTCCTATACACTGTACTCGGGGTGAGGTGTTACCAGTGTCCTATATAGTGGTAATATAACCTTCCTCTTCCTGCTACTAATACCTCTTCCTATACACTGTACTCGGGGTGATGAGTTACCAGTCACCTTTATAGTGGTAATATAACCTCCCTCTTCCTGCTACTAATACCTCTTCCTATACACTGTACTCGGGGTGAGATGTTACCAGTGTTCTTTATAGAGGTAATATAACCTCCCTCTTCCTGCTACCTCTTCCTATACACACTACTCGGGGTGAGGTGTTACCAGTGTCCTATTAGTGGTAATATAACCTCAATCTTCCTGCTACTAATACCGGTACCTCTTCCTATACACAGTACTCGGGGTGAGGTGTCCTATATAGTGGTAATATAACCTCCCTCTTACTGCTACTAATACCTCTTCCTGTACACAGTACTCGGGGTGAGATGTTACCAGTGTCCTATATAGTGGTAATATAACCTCCCTCTTCCTGCTACTAATACCTCTTCCTATACACTGTACTCGGGGTGATGTGTTACCAGTCACCTTTATAGTGGTAATATAACCTCCCTCTTCCTGCTACTAATACCTCTTCCGATACACTGTACTCGGGGTGAGGTGTAACCAGTGACCTATATAGTGGTAATATAACCTCCCATTTCCTGCTACTAATACCTCTTCCTATACACTGTACTCGGGGTGATGAGTTACCAGTCACCTTTATAGTGGTAATATAACCTCCCACTTCCTGCTACTAATACCTCTTCCTATACACTGTACTCGGGTTGAGAAGTTACCAGTGTTCTTTATAGAGGTAATATAACCTCACTCTTCCGGCTACCTCTTCCTATACACACTACTCGGGGTGAGGTGTTACCAGTGCCCTATATAGTGGTAATATAACCTCCCTCTTCCTGCTACTAATACCTCTTCCTATACACAGTACTCGGGGTGAGGTGTTACCAGTGCCCTATATAGTGGTAATATAATCTCCCCCTTCCTGCTACTAATACCTCTTCCTATACACAGTACTCGGGGTGAGGTGTTACCAGTGCCCTATATAGTGGTAATATAACCTCCCTCTTCCTGCTACTAATACCTCTTCCTGTACACAGTACTCGGGGTGAGATGTTACCAGTGCCCTATATAGTGGTAATATAACCTCCCTCTTCTTGCTACTAATACCTCTTCCTATACACAGTACTCGGGGTGAGGTGTCATCAGTGTCCTATATAGTGGTAATATAAAATCCCTCTTCCTGCTACTAATACCTCTTCCTGTACACAGTACTCGGAGTGAGATGTTACCAGTGTCCTATATAGTGGTAATATAACCTCCCTCTTCCTGCTACTAATACCTCTTCCTATACACAGTACTCGGGGTGTGGTGTTACCAGTGACCTATATAGTAGTAATATAACCTCCCATTTCCTGCTACTAATACATCTTCCTATACACTGTACTCGGGGTGATGTGTTACCAGTCACCTTTATAGTGGTAATATAACCTCCCTCTTCCTGCTACTAATACCTCTTCCGATACACTGTACTCGGGGTGAGGTGTTACCAGTGACCTATATAGTGGTAATATAACCTCCCATTTCCTGCTACTAATACCTCTTCCTATACACTGTACTCGGGGTGATGAGTTACCAGTCACCTTTATAGTGGTAATATAACCTCCCTCTTCCTGCTACTAATACCTCTTCCTATACACTGTACTCGGGGTGAGATGTTACCAGTGTTCTTTATAGAGGTAATATAACCTCCCTCTTCCGGCTACCTCTTCCTATACACACTACTCGGGGTGAGGTGTTACCAGTGCCCTATATAGTGGTAATATAACCTCCCTCTTCCTGCTACTAATACCTCTTCCTATACACAGTACTCGGGGTGAGGTGTTACCAGTGCCCTATATAGTGGTAATATAACCTCCCCCTTCCTGCTACTAATACCTCTTCCTATACACAGTACTCGGGGTGAGGTGTTACCAGTGCCCTATATAGTGGTAATATAACCTCCCTCTTCCTGCTACTAATACCTCTTCCTATACACAGTACTCGGGGTGAGGTGTTACCAGTGCCCTATACAGTGGTAATATAACCTCCCTCTTCCTGCTACTAATACCTTTTCCTATACACAGTACTCGGGGTGAGGTGTTACCAGTGTCCTATTAGTGGTAATATAACCTCAATCTTCCTGCTACTAATACCGGTACCTCTTCCTATACACAGTACCCGGGGTGAGGTGTTACCAGTGCCCTATACAGTGGTAATATAACCTCCCTCTTCCTGCTACTAATACCTCTTCCTATACACAGTACTCCGGGTGAGGTGTTACCAGTGCCCTATACAGTGGTAATATAACCTCCCTCTTCCTGCTACTAATACCTCTTCCTATACACAGTACTCGGGGTGAGGTGTTACCAGTGTCCTATATAGTGGTAATATAAACTCCCTCTTCCTGCTACTAATACCTCTTCTTAAACACAGTACTCGGGGTGAGGTGTTACCAGTGTCCTATATAGTGGTAATATAACTTCCCTCTTCCTGCTACTAATTCCTCGTCCTATACACAGTACTCGGGGTGAGGTGTTACCAGTGCGCTATACAGTGGTAATATAACCTCCCTCTTCCTGCTACTAATACCTCTTCCTATACACTGTACTCGGGGTGATGAGTTACCAGTCACCTTTATAGTGGTAATATAACCTCCCTCTTCCTGCTACTAATACCTCTTCCTATACACTGTACTCGGGGTGAGATGTTACCAGTGTTCTTTATAGAGGTAATATAACCTCCCTCTTCCTGCTACCTCTTCCTATACACACTACTCGGGGTGAGGTGTTACCAGTGTCCTATTAGTGGTAATATAACCTCAATCTTCCTGCTACTAATACCGGTACCTCTTCCTATACACAGTACTCGGGGTGAGGTGTCCTATATAGTGGTAATATAACCTCCCTCTTACTGCTACTAATACCTCTTCCTGTACACAGTACTCGGGGTGAGATGTTACCAGTGTCCTATATAGTGGTAATATAACCTCCCTCTTCCTGCTACTAATACCTCTTCCTATACACAGTACTCGGGGTGAGGTGTTACCAGTGACCTATATTGTGGTAATATAACCTCCCATTTCCTGCTACTAATACATCTTCCTATACACTGTACTCGGGGTGATGTGTTACCAGTCACCTTTATAGTGGTAATATAACCTCCCTCTTCCTGCTACTAATACCTCTTCCGATACACTGTACTCGGGGTGAGGTGTAACCAGTGACCTATATAGTGGTAATATAACCTCCCATTTCCTTCTACTAATACCTCTTCCTATACACTGTACTCGGGGTGATGAGTTACCAGTCACCTTTATAGTGGTAATATAACCTCCCACTTCCTGCTACTAATACCTCTTCCTATACACTGTACTCGGGTTGAGATGTTACCAGTGTTCTTTATAGAGGTAATATAACCTCACTCTTCCGGCTACCTCTTCCTATACACACTACTCGGGGTGAGGTGTTACCAGTGCCCTATATAGTGGTAATATAACCTCCCTCTTCCTGCTACTAATACCTCTTCCTATACACAGTACTCGGGGTGAGGTGTTACCAGTGCCCTATATAGTGGTAATATAGTCTCCCCCTTCCTGCTACTAATACCTCTTCCTATACACAGTACTCGGGGTGAGGTGTTACCAGTGCCCTATATAGTGGTAATATAACCTCCCTCTTCCTGCTACTAATACCTCTTCCTGTACACAGTACTCGGGGTGAGATGTTACCAGTGCCCTATATAGTGGTAATATAACCTCCCTCTTCTTGCTACTAATACCTCTTCCTATACACAGTACTCGGGGTGAGGTGTCATCAGTGTCCTATATAGTGGTAATATAACCTCCCTCTTCCTGCTACTAATACCTCTTCCTGTACACAGTACTCGGAGTGAGATGTTACCAGTGTCCTATATAGTGGTAATATAACCTCCCTCTTCCTGCTACTAATACCTCTTCCTATACACAGTACTCGGGGTGTGGTGTTACCAGTGACCTATATAGTAGTAATATAACCTCCCATTTCCTGCTACTAATACATCTTCCTATACACTGTACTCGGGGTGATGTGTTACCAGTCACCTTTATAGTGGTAATATAACCTCCCTCTTCCTGCTACTAATACCTCTTCCGATACACTGTACTCGGGGTGAGATGTTACCAGTGTTATTTATAGTGATAATATAACCTCCTTCTTCCTGCTACTAATACCTCTTCCTATACACTGTTCTCGGGGTGAAGTATTACCAGTGACCTATATATTAGTAATATAGCCTCCCACTTCCTGCTACTAATACCTCTTCCTATACACAGTTCTCGGGGTGAGGTGTTACCAGTGCCTATATAGTGGTAATATAACCTCCCTCTTCTTGCTACTAATAGCTCTTCCTATACACAGTACTCGGGGTGAGGTTTTACCAGTGTCCTATATAGTGGTAATATAACCTCCCTCTTCCTGCTACTAATACCTCGTCCTATACACAGTACTCGGGGTGAGGTGTTACCAGTGTCCTATATAGTGGTAATATAAACTCCCTCTTCCTGCTACTAATACCTCTTCTTATACACAGTACTCGGGGTGAGGTGTTACCAGTGTCCTATATAGTGGTAATATAACTTCCCTCTTCCTGCTACTAATTCCTCGTCCTTTACACAGTACTCGGGGTGAGGTGTTACCAGTGCCCTATACAGTGGTAATATAACCTCCCTCTTCCTGCTACTAATACCTCTTCCTATACACAGTACTCGGGGTGAGGTGTTACCAGTGACCTATATAGTGGTAATATAACCTCCCATTTCCTGCTACTAATACATCTTCCTATACACTGTAGTCGGGGTGATGTGTTACCAGTCACCTTTATAGTGGTAATATAACCTCCCTCTTCCTGCTACTAATACCTCTTCCGATACACTGTACTCGGGGTGAGATGTTACCAGTGTTATTTATAGTGATAATATAACCTCCCTCTTCCTGCTACTAATACCTCTTCCTATACACTGTTCTCGGGGTGAAGTATTACCAGTGACCTATATAGTAGTAATATAGCCTCCCACTTCCTGCTACTAAATACCTCTTCCTATACACAGTTCTCGGGGTGAGGTGTTACCAGTGCCTATATAGTGGTAATATAACCTCCCTCTTCTTGCTACTAATACCTCTTCCTATACATAGTACTCGGGGTGAGGTTTTACCAGTGTCCTATATAGTGGTAATATAACCTCCCCCTTCCTGCTACTAATACCTCGTCCTATACACAGTACTCGGGGTGAGGTGTTACCAGTGTCCTATATAGTGGTAATATAAACTCCCTCTTCCTGCTACTAATACCTCTTCTTATACACAGTACTCGGGGTGAGGTGTTACCAGTGTCCTATATAGTGGTAATATAACTTCCCTCTTCCTGCTACTAATTCCTCGTCCTATACACAGTACTCGGGGTGAGGTGTTACCAGTGCCCTATACAGTGGTAATATAACCTCCCTCTTCCTGCTACTTATACCTCTTCCTATACACTGTACTCGGGGTGTTGTGTTACCAGTGACCTTTATAGTGGTAATATAACCTCCCTCTTCCTGCTACTAATACCTCTTCCTCTACACAGTTCTCGGGGTGAGGTGTTACCTGTGACTTATATAGTGGTAATATAACCTCCCTTTTCCTGCTACTAATACCTCGTCCTATACACAGTACTCGGGGTGAGGTGTTACCAGTGCCCTATACAGTGGGAATATAACCTGCCTCTTCCTGCTACTAATACCTCGTCCTATACACTGTACTCGGGGTGAGGTGTTACCAGTGTCCTATATAGTGGTAATATAACCTCCCTCTTCCTGCTACTAATACCTCGTCCTATACACAGTACTCGGGGTGTGATGTTACCAGTGACATATACAGTGGTAATATAACCTCCCTCTTCCTGCTACTAATACCTCGTCCTATACACTGTACTCGGGGTGAGATGTTACCAGTGACCTATACAGTGGTAATATAACCTCCCTCTTCCTGCTACTAATACCTCTTCCTATACACAGTACTCGGGGTGAGATGTTACCAGTGACCTATACAGTGGTAATATAACCTCCCTCTTCCTGCTGCTAATACCTCGTCCTATACACAGTACTCGGGGTGAGATGTTACCAGTGTCCTATGCAGTGGTAATGTAACCTCCCTCTTCCTGCTACTAATACCTCGTCCTATACACT
Organism: Taudactylus pleione; assembly: GCA_031769625.1. Classification (NCBI taxonomy): domain Eukaryota; kingdom Metazoa; phylum Chordata; class Amphibia; order Anura; family Myobatrachidae; genus Taudactylus; species Taudactylus pleione. The sequence continues at coordinate 5,020,328 of JAUIMM010000446.1, read as the reverse complement.
GTACTCGGGGTGAGGTGTTACCAGTGTCCTATATAGTGGTAATATAACCTTCCTCTTCCTGCTACTAATACCTCCTCCTATACACAGTACTCGTGGTGAGGTGTCACCAGTGTCCTATATAGTAGGGGTGAGCGGGTTCGGATTTCTGAAATCCGAACCCCCCCGAGCCCCCCCGATCCGAGTCCGATCCGAGTCAGGCTCGACTTTTCCCGCCTGACTCGGATCTGACATCGAGGCAAAACGTCATCATCCCGCCTTCCGAGTCTCGCGGGTTTTGGATCCTATATAAGGTACCCGCGTCGGCGCCATTTTCTCACTCGGCTGTGGACAGTGAAGAGGGAGGGTGGGAGTTAGTGCTGTGTAGTGTAGTGTAGTGTAGTGCTGCTGTTGTCCACTACTTCAAAGTCCATAGGGGCTGGCTGTGTTGTGCTGTGCTGCTGTTGTTAATAGGGGCTGTGTCCACTACTTCAAAGTCCATAGGGGCTGGCTGGACTGTGTTGTGCAGTCAGTTCCAAAGTCCTGTGCAGTGTCCCAGTCCTAAAGGGGTGCTGTAGTGTTGTCCAGGGGGTGCTCTGTCCATCAGGGGTGCTCCCCCCAAGTGCTAAAAAAATAATATATTTTCTGTGTTTGTGAATTGTGTGCGCAGTAGCCGCACGTGCATCAACAAAGTAGTGCCAAGCGTGCGCCTGTGTCATAAGTAAAGGGCCGGCTGGCTTGACCGTTAAGGGTGCTGTAACCCCCGAAAGTACACTCCAGTCCAAACCAAAAAAAAAATTATTTTCTGTGTTTGTGAATTGTGTGCGCAGTAGCCGCACGTGCATCAACAAAGTAGTGCCAAGCGTGCGCCTGTGTCATAAGTAAAGGGCCGGCTGGCTTGACCGTTAAGGGTGCTGTAACCCCCGAAAGTACACTCCAGTCCAAACCTAAAAAAAAATTATTTTCTGTGTTTGTGAATTGTGTGCGCAGTAGCCGCACGTGCATCAACAAAGTAGTGCCAAGCGTGCGCCTGTGTCATAAGTAAAGGGCCGGCTGGCTTGACCGTTAAAGGGTGCTGTAACCCCCGAAAGTACACTCCAGTCCAAACCAAAAAAAAATTATTTTCTGTGTTTGTGAATTGTGTGCGCAGTAGCCGCACGTGCATCAACAAAGTAGTGCCAAGCGTGCGCCTGTGTCATAAGTAAAGGGCCGGCTGGCTTGACCGTTAAGGGTGCTGTAACCCCCGAAAGTACACTCCAGTCCAAACCTAAAAAAAAATTATTTTCTGTGTTTGTGAATTGTGTGCGCAGTAGCCGCACGTGCATCAACAAAGTAGTGCCAAGAGTGCCCCTGTGTCATAAGTAAAGGGCCGGCTGGCTTGACCGTTAAAGGGTGCTGTAACCCCCGAAAGTACACTCCAGTCCAAACCAAAAAAAAATTATTTTCTGTGTTTGTGAATTGTGTGCGCAGTAGCCGCACGTGCATCAACAAAGTAGTGCCAAGCGTGCGCCTGTGTCATAAGTAAAGGGCCGGCTGGCTTGACCGTTAAAGGGTGCTGTAACCCCTGAAAGTACACTCCAGTCCAAACCAAAAAAAAATTATTTTCTGTGTTTGTGAATTGTGTGCGCAGTAGCCGCACGTGCATCAACAAAGTAGTGTCAAGCGTTCGCCTGTGTCATAAGTAAAGGGCCGGCTGGCTTGACCATTAAGGGTGCTGTAACCCCCGAAAGTACACTCCAGTCCAAACCAAAAAAAAAATTATTTTCTGTGTTTGTGAATTGTGTGCGCAGTAGCCGCACGTGCATCAACAAAGTAGTGCCAAGCGTGCGCCTGTGTCATAAGTAAAGGGCCGGCTGGCTTGACCGTTAAGGGTGCTGTAACCCCCGAAAGTACACTCCAGTCCAAACCTAAAAAAAAATTATTTTCTGTGTTTGTGAATTGTGTGCGCAGTAGCCGCACGTGCATCAACAAAGTAGTGCCAAGCGTGCGCCTGTGTCATAAGTAAAGGGCCGGCTGGCTTGACCGTTAAAGGGTGCTGTAACCCCCGAAAGTACACTCCAGTCCAAACCAAAAAAAAATTATTTTCTGTGTTTGTGAATTGTGTGCGCAGTAGCCGCACGTGCATCAACAAAGTAGTGCCAAGCGTGCGCCTGTGTCATAAGTAAAGGGCCGGCTGGCTTGACCGTTAAAGGGTGCTGTAACCCCCAAAGTACACTCCAGTCCAAATCAAAAAAAAATTATTTTCTGTGTTTGTGAATTGTGTGCGCAGTAGCCGCACGTGCATCAACAAAGTAGTGCCAAGAGTGCGCCTGTGTCATAAGTAAAGGGCCGGCTGGCTTGACCGTTAAAGGGTGCTGTAACCCACAAAGTACACTCCAGTCCAAACCTAAAAAAAAATTATTTTCTGTGTTTGTGAATTGTGTGCGCAGTAGCCGCACGTGCATCAACAAAGTAGTGCCAAGCGTGCGCCTGTGTCATAAGTAAAGGGCCGGCTGGCTTGACCGTTAAAGGGTGCTGTAACCCCCGAAAGTACACTCCAGTCCAAACCTAAAAAAAAATTATTTTCTGTGTTTGTGAATTGTGTGCGCAGTAGCCGCACGTGCATCAACAAAGTAGTGCCAAGCGTGCACCTGTGTCATAAGTAAAGGGCCGGCTGGCTTGACCGTTAAAGGGTGCTGTAACCCCCGAAAGTACACTCCAGTCCAAACCAAAAAAAAAATATTTTCTGTGTTTGTGAATTGTGTGCGCAGTAGCCGCACGTGCATCAACAAAGTAGTGCCAAGCGTGCGCCTGTGTCATAAGTAAAGGGCCGGCTGGCTTGACCGTTAAGGGTGCTGTAACCCCCGAAAGTACACTCCAGTCCAAACCCCCAAAAAAATTATTTTCTGTGTTTGTGAATTGTGTGCGCAGTAGCCGCACGTGCATCAACAAAGTAGTGCCAAGAGTGCGCCTGTGTCATAAGTAAAGGGCCGGCTGGCTTGACCGTTAAGGGTGCTGTAACCCCCGAAAGTACACTCCAGTCCAAACCAAAAAAAAAATGATTTTCTGTGTTTAGCCGCACGTATATATCAAATCGATATAACATAAATGGAGGTCCAAACTTTCTCCGATAAAAATAAAATAGAGAAAGATCAAGAACCACTTCCCCCTAGTGCTGAAGCTGCTGCCACTAGTCATGACATAGACGATAACATGCCATCAACGTCGTCTGCCAAGGCCGATGCCCAATGTCATAGTAGAGGGCACATACAATCCCAAATGGCAAAGTTCAGGAAAATGACCTTGAAAAAGACATTTAAATCAGCTGAAGAGAAACGTAATCTTGCCAATATGCCATTTACGACACGGAGTGGCAAGGAACGGCTAAGGTCGATCCCTAGTATGTTCATGACTAGTGGTTCAGCTCCACATGACGATGGAAGCCCTCCTCCCACTAAAAAAATCAAAAGAGTTAAGCTGGCAAAAGCACAGCGAAGAACTGTGCTTTCTAAGAAGATATCACAAATCCCCAAGGAGAGTCCAAGTGTGGTGGTGGTTGCGATGCCTGACCTTCCCAGCACTGGACGGGAAGAGGTGGCTCTTTCCACCATTTGCACGCCCCCTGCAAGTGCTGAAAGGAGCACCCACAGTCCACTTGCTGATATGCAAATTGAAGATGTCACTGTTGAAGTACAACAGGATGAGGATACTGGTGTAGCTGGCGCTGAGGAGGAAGTTGGCGAGGAGGATTCTGATGGTGATGTGGTTTGTTTAAATCAGGCTCCAGGGGAGACAGTTGTTGTCCGTGGGATGAAAAAGCCCATCACGGTCATGCCTGGGCAGAAGACCAAACATTCCACCTCTTTGGTCTGGCAATATTTCTATCCAAATCCGGACAACAACTGTCTTGCCATATGTACCATATGTAAAGGTGAAATAAGTAGGGGTAGGGACGTCAACCACCTAGGAACATCCTCCCTTATACGGCACCTGCAGCGCGTTCATAAAAAGTTACTGTCAAGTTCAGAATCTTTGGCTAAGACCGTAAGCAGTCCAGGGACACCTAAATCCCGTTGTCCTGTTGTATCCAAGCGCCTGCAAACCACACCGTCAACTCCCTCCTTGTCAATTTCCTCCTTAGTCAGGATCGGAAGTAGTCCTGCAGGCCATGTCACTGGCATGACTGACTCTCCTATCCGGGATTCCTCTGGAGGATCCTGCATTGCTACGCCTACTGCTGCCGCTGCTGCTGTTGCTGCTGCTGGGAGTCGTTCATCATCCCAGAGAGGAAGTAGGAACACCACTACTTTTACTAAACAATTGACCCTCCAACAGTCCTTAGCGAGGAGGATGAAGTACGACAGCAGTCATCCTGAAGCAAAACGTATAACTGAGGCCCTGACTGCTATGTTGGTGTTAGACGTGCGTCCGGTATCCGCCATTAGTGCAGTGGGATTTAGACAATTGATGGAGGTAGTGTGTCCCCGGTTCCAAATCCCGTCTAGATTCCACTTCACTAGGCAGGCGATACCGAGACTGTACAGAAATGTCAGAAAAAGTGTCCTCAGTGTCCTGAAAAATGCCGTTGTACACAATGTCCACTTAACCACGGACATGTGGACAAGTGGAACAGGGCAGACTAAGGACTATATGACTGTGACAGCCCACTGGGTAGATGTATCACCTTACGCAGCAACAGCAGCAGCGTCACCAGTAGCAGCATCTCAGAAACGCCAGCTCGTTACAAGGCAGGCTACGCTGTGTATCACCGGTTTCAGTAAGAGGCACACCGCCGACAACCTCTTAGAGAAACTGAGGGAAATCATCGCCCAGTGGCTTACCCCACTTAGACTCTCCTGGGGATTTGTGATATCTGACAACGCCACCAATATTGTGCGGGCATTACATCTGGGCAAATTCCAGCACGTCCCATGTTTTGCTCACACAATAAACTTGGTGGTGCAGAATTTTCTGAAAAGCGACAGGGGCGTGCAGGAGACGCTTTGGGTGGCCCGAAAAATTTCTGGCCACTTTCGCCATTCAGCGACTGCGTGCCGAAGACTGGAGCGCCAGCAAACACTCTTGAACCTGCCCCGCCATCACCTGAAGCAAGAGGTTGTGACGCGGTGGAACTCAACCCTCTATATGCTTCAGAGGATGGAGGAGCAGCAAAAGGCCATACAAGCCTATACATCCACCTATGACATAGGCAAAGGAGGGGGTATGCACCTGACTCAAGCGCAGTGGAGAATGATTTCCGTGTTGTGCAAGGTTCTCCAGCCCTTCGAACTTGCCACACGTGAAGTCAGTTCAGACACAGCCAGCTTGAGTCAGGTCATTCCCCTCATCAGGCTTTTGCAGAAGCAGCTGGAGAAAGTGAAGGAGGAGCTAAGATGGAGCGATTCCGCTCGGCATGTGGGACTTGTGGATGAAGCCCTTCATTCGCTTTGCCAGGATTCCAGGGTGGTCAATCTGTTGAAATCAGACCACTACATTTTGGCCACCGTGCTTGATCCTAGGTTTAAAGCCTATGTGGTGTCTCTCTTTCCGGCCGACACAAGCCTGCAGAGGTGCAAAGACCTGCTGGTGAACACACTGTCAGCTGAAGCGGAACGTGACACGTCAACGGCTCCTTCTTCATTTTCTCCCGCAACTGGGGCTGCCAGGAAAAAACTTAGGTATCCTAAGCAACCCGCTGGCGGTGATGCAGGGCAGGCAGGACCAAGTTTGGACATCTGGTCCGGACTGAAGGACCTGGCAACAATTTCTGACATGTCTACTGTCACTGCATATGATACTGTCACCATTGATAGAATGGTGGAGGATTACATCAGTGACAGCATCCAAGTAGGCATGTCAGACAGTCCATACCTGTACTGGCAGGAAAAAGAGGCAATTTGGAGGCCCCTGTACAAGCTGGCTCTATTTTACCTGAGTTGCCCCCCCTCCAGTGTGTACTCCGAAAGAGTGTTTAGTGCAGCCGGGAACCTTGTCAGCGAAAGGCGTAGGAGGTTGCTTCCACAGAATGTGGAGAAGATGATGTTCATCAAAATGAATTATCAGCTCTTCCAGGGAGACCAGCCTCCAGAAGGTACAGAGGGACCTGTGGTGGTGGATTCAAGTGGGGACGAGTTAATACTTTGTGAGGATGAGGATGTACACACTGAAGAGGGTGAGGAATCGGTGGATGAGGAGGATGAGGATGACATCTTGCCTCCGTAGAGCCAGTTTGTGCAGGGACACATTAATTGCCAGCTTGTTTTGTGGGGGCCCAAACGAACCAATCATTTCAGCCACAGTTGTGTGGCAGACCCTGGCGCTGAAATGATTGATTTGTTAAAGTGTGCATGTCCTGTTTATACAACATAAGGGTGGGTGGGAGGGCCCAAGGACAATTCCATCTTGCACTTCTTTTTTTTCTTTGCATTATGTACAGTTTGGGGCCTAGTTTTTCTAACTGCCATCCTGTCTGCCACTGCAGTGTCACTCCTAGATGGGTCACGTGTTTGTGCCGCCCACTCGTGTCGCTTAGCATAGTCATCCAGCTACCTCGGTGCAACCTTTTGGACATAAAAACACTATTGTGAGGTATGAGGTGTTCAGAATAGACTGGAAATGAGTGGAAATTAAGGTTATTGAGGTTAATAATAGCATAGGAGCAGAGAAACCAACAAATTCTGTGATTTTAGCTGTTTTTATGCTTTTTTAAAAAAAAATACAGATCCAAAACACAAAACCCAGAACCCAAAACACGGAAGGGTGGTTTTGGCAAAACCAATCCAGATCCAAAACACGAAGAAAGATCCAGATCCAAAACCAAAACACAAAACACGAAAAGTGGCCGGTGCACACCCCTACTATATAGTGGTAATATAACCTCCCGCTTCCTGCTACTAATACCTCTTCCTGTACACAGTACTCGGGGTGAGATGTTACCAGTGTCCTATATAGTGGTAATATAACCTCCCTCTTCCTGCTACTAATACCTCTTCCTATACACAGTACTCGGGGTGAGGTGTTACCAGTGACCTATATAGTGGTAATATAACCTCCCATTTCCTGCTACTAATACCTCTTCCTATACACTGTACTCGGGGTGATGAGTTACCAGTCACCTTTATAGTGGTAATATAACCTCCCTCTTCCTGCTACAAATACCTCTTCCTATACACTGTACTCGGGGTGAGATGTTACCAGTGTTCTTTATGAGGTAATATAACCTCCCTCTTCCTGCTACCTCTTCCTATACACAGTACTCGGGGTGAGGTGTTACCAGTGCCCTATATAGTGGTAATATAACCTCCCTCTTCCTGCTACTAATATCTCTTCCTATACACAGTACTCGGGGTGAGGTGTTACCAGTGCCCTATATAGTGGTAATATAACCTCCCTCTTCCTGCTACTAATACCTCTTCCTGTACACAATACTCGGGGTGAGATGTTACCAGTGCCCTATATAGTGGTAATATAACCTCCCTCTTCCTGCTACTAATACCTCTTCCTATACACAGTACTCGGGGTGAGGTGTCACCAGTGTCCAATATAGTGGTAATATAACCTCCCTCTTCCTGCTACTAATACCTCTTCCTGTACACAGTACTCGGGGTGAGATGTTACCAGTGTCCTATATAGTGGTAATATAACCTCCCTCTTCCTGCTACTAATACCTCTTCCTATACACAGTACTCGGGGTGAGGTGTTACCAGTGACCTATATAGTGGTAATATAACCTCCCATTTCCTGCTACTAATACCTCTTCCTATACACTGTACGCGGGGTGATGTGTTACCAGTCACCTTTATAGTGGTAATATAGCCTCCCACTTCCTGCTACTAATACCTCTTCCTATACACAGTTCTCGGGGTGAGGTGTTACCAGTGCCTATATAGTGGTAATATAACCTCCCTCTTCTTGCTACTAATACCTCTTCCTATACACAGTACTCGGGGTGAGGTTTTACCAGTGTCCTATATAGTGGTAATATAACCTCCCTCTTCCTGCTACTAATACCTCTTACTATACACAGTACTCGGGGTGAGATGTTACCAGTGTCCTATTAGTGGTAATATACACTCCCTCTTCCTGCTACTAATACCTCTTCTTATACACAGTACTCGGGGTGAGGTTTTACCAGTGTCCTATATAGTGGTAATATAACCTCTCTCTTCCTGCTTCTAATATCTCTTCCTATACACAATACTCGGGGTGAGGTGTTACCAGTGACCTATATAGTGGTAACATAATCTCCCTCTTTCTGCTACTAATACCTCGTCCTATACACAGTACTCGGGGTGAGGTGTTACCAGTGTCCTATATAGTGGTAATATAATCTCCCTCTTCCTGCTACTAATACCTCTTCTTATACACAGTACTCGGGGTGAGGTGTTACCAGTGTCCTATATAGTGGTAACATAACTTCCCTCTTCCTGCTACTAATTCCTCGTCCTATACACAGTACTCGGGGTGAGGTGTTACCAGTGCCCTATACAGTGGTAATATAACCTCCCTCTTCCTGCTACTTATACCTCTTCCAATACACTGTACTCGGGGTGATGTGTTACCAGTGACCTTTATAGTGGTAATATAACTTCCCTCTTCCTGCTACTAATACCTCTTCCTCTACACAGTTCTCGGGGTGAGGTGTTACCTGTGACTTATATAGTGGTAATATAACCTCCCTTTTCCTGCTACTAATACCTCGTCCTATACACAGTACTCGGGGTGAGGTGTTACCAGTGCCCTGTACAGTGGGAATATAACCTCCCTCTTCCTGCTACTAATACCTCGTCCTATACACTGTACTCGGGGTAAGGTGTTACCAGTGTCCTATATAGTGGTAATATAACCTCCCTCTTCCTGCTACTAATACCTCGTCCTATACACAGTACTCGGGGTGTGATGTTACCAGTGACATATACAGTGGTAATATAACCTCCCTCTTCCGGCTACTAATACCTCGTCCTATACACTGTACTCGGGGTGAGGTGTTACCAGTGTCCTATATAGTGGTAATATAACCTTCCTCTTCCTGCTACTAATACCTCCTCCTATACACAGTACTCGTGGTGAGGTGTCACCAGTATCCTATATAGTGGTAATATAACCTCCCGCTTCCTGCTACTAATACCTCTTCCTGTACACAGTACTCGGGGTGAGATGTTACCAGTGTCCTATATAGTGGTAATATAACCTCCCTCTTCCTGCTACTAATACCTCTTCCTATACACAGTACTCGGGGTGAGGTGTTACCAGTGACCTATATAGTGGTAATATAACCTCCCATTTCCTGCTACTAATACCTCTTCCTATACACTGTACTCGGGGTGATGAGTTACCAGTCACCTTTATAGTGGTAATATAACCTCCCTCTTCCTGCTACTAATACCTCTTCCTATACACTGTACTCGGGGTGAGATGTTACCAGTGTTCTTTATGAGGTAATATAACCTCCCTCTTCCTGCTACCTCTTCCTATACACAGTACTCGGGGTGAGGTGTTACCAGTGCCCTATATAGTGGTAATATAACCTCCCTCTTCCTGCTACTAATATCTCTTCCTATACACAGTACTCGGGGTGAGGTGTTACCAGTGCCCTATATAGTGGTAATATAACTTCCCTCTTCCTGCTACTAATTCCTCGTCCTATACACAGTACTCGGGGTGAGGTGTTACCAGTGCCCTATACAGTGGTAATATAACCTCCCTCTTCCTGCTACTTATACCTCTTCCAATACACTGTACTCGGGGTGATGTGTTACCAGTGACCTTTATAGTGGTAATATAACTTCCCTCTTCCTGCTACTAATACCTCTTCCTCTACACAGTTCTCGGGGTGAGGTGTTACCTGTGACTTATATAGTGGTAATATAACCTCCCTTTTCCTGCTACTAATACCTCGTCCTATACACAGTACTCGGGGTGAGGTGTTACCAGTGCCCTGTACAGTGGGAATATAACCTCCCTCTTCCTGCTACTAATACCTCGTCCTATACACTGTACTCGGGGTAAGGTGTTACCAGTGTCCTATATAGTGGTAATATAACCTCCCTCTTCCTGCTACTAATACCTCGTCCTATACACAGTACTCGGGGTGTGATGTTACCAGTGACATATACAGTGGTAATATAACCTCCCTCTTCCTGCTACTAATACCTCGTCCTATACACTGTACTCGGGGTGAGGTGTTACCAGTGTCCTATATAGTGGTAATATAACCTTCCTCTTCCTGCTACTAATACCTCCTCCTATACACAGTACTCGTGGTGAGGTGTCACCAGTATCCTATATAGTGGTAATATAACCTCCCGCTTCCTGCTACTAATACCTCTTCCTGTACACAGTACTCGGGGTGAGATGTTACCAGTGTCCTATATATTGGTAATATAACCTCCCTCTTCCTGCTACTAATACCTCTTCCTATACACAGTACTCGGGGTGAGGTGTTACCAGTGACCTATATAGTGGTAATATAACCTCCCATTTCCTGCTACTAATACCTCTTCCTATACACTGTACTCGGGGTGATGAGTTACCAGTCACCTTTATAGTGGTAATATAACCTCCCTCTTCCTGCTACTAATACCTCTTCCTATACACTGTACTCGGGGTGAGATGTTACCAGTGTTCTTTATGAGGTAATATAACCTCCCTCTTCCTGCTACCTCTTCCTATACACAGTACTCGGGGTGAGGTGTTACCAGTGCCCTATATAGTGGTAATATAACCTCCCTCTTCCTGCTACTAATATCTCTTCCTATACACAGTACTCGGGGTGAGGTGTTACCAGTGCCCTATATAGTGGTAATATAACCTCCCCCTTCCTGCTACTAATACCTCTTCCTATACACAGTACTCGGGGTGAGGTGTTACCAGTGCCCTATATAGTGGTAATATAACCTCCCTCTTCCTGCTACTAATACCTCTTCCTGTACACAGTACTCGGGGTGAGATGTTACCAGTCACCTTTATAGTGGTAATATAGCCTCCCACTTCCTGCTACTAATACCTCTTCCTATACACAGTTCTCGGGGTGAGGTGTTACCAGTGCCTATATAGTGGTAATATAACCTCCCTCTTCTTGCTACTAATACCTCTTCCTATACACAGTACTCGGGGTGAGGTTTTACCAGTGTCCTATATAGTGGTAATATAACCTCCCTCTTCCTGATACTAATACCTCTTACTATACACAATACTCGGGGTGAGATGTTACCAGTGTCCTATTAGTGGTAATATACACTCCCTCTTCCTGCTACTAATACCTCTTCTTATACACAGTACTCGGGGTGAGGTTTTACCAGTGTCCTATATAGTGGTAATATAACCTCTCTCTTCCTGCTTCTAATATCTCTTCCTATACACAATACTCGGGGTGAGGTGTTACCAGTGACCTATATAGTGGTAACATAATCTCCCTCTTTCTGCTACTAATACCTCGTCCTATACACAGTACTCGGGGTGAGGTGTTACCAGTGTCCTATATAGTGGTAATATAATCTCCCTCTTCCTGCTACTAATACCTCTTCTTATACACAGTACTCGGGGTGAGGTGTTACCAGTGTCCTATATAGTGGTAACATAACTTCCCTCTTCCTGCTACTAATTCCTCGTCCTATACACAGTACTCGGGGTGAGGTGTTACCAGTGCCCTATACAGTGGTAATATAACCTCCCTCTTCCTGCTACTTATACCTCTTCCTATACACTGTACTCGGGGTGATGTGTTACCAGTGACCTTTATAGTGGTAATATAACTTCCCTCTTCCTGCTACTAGTACCTCTTCCTCTACACAGTTCTCGGGGTGAGGTGTTACCTGTGACTTATATAGTGGTAATATAACCTCCCTTTTCCTGCTACTAATACCTCGTCCTATACACAGTACTCGGGGTGAGGTGTTACCAGTGCCCTGTACAGTGGGAATATAACCTCCCTCTTCCTGCTACTAATACCTCGTCCTATACACTGTACTCGGGGTAAGGTGTTACCAGTGCCTATATAGTGGTAATATAACCTCCCTCTTCTTGCTACTAATACCTCTTCCTATACACAGTACTCGGGGTGAGGTTTTACCAGTGTCCTATATAGTGGTAATATAACCTCCCTCTTCCTGCTACTAATACCTCTTACTATACACAGTACTCGGGGTGAGATGTTACCAGTGTCCTATTAGTGGTAATATACACTCCCTCTTCCTGCTACTAATACCTCTTCTTATACACAGTACTCGGGGTGAGGTTTTACCAGTGTCCTATATAGTGGTAATATAACCTCTCTCTTCCTGCTTCTAATATCTCTTCCTATACACAATACTCGGGGTGAGGTGTTACCAGTGACCTATATAGTGGTAACATAATCTCCCTCTTTCTGCTACTAATACCTCGTCCTATACACAGTACTCGGGGTGAGGTGTTACCAGTGTCCTATATAGTGGTAATATAATCTCCCTCTTCCTGCTACTAATACCTCTTCTTATACACAGTACTCGGGGTGAGGTGTTACCAGTGTCCTATATTGTGGTAACATAACTTCCCTCTTCCTGCTACTAATTCCTCGTCCTATACACAGTACTCGGGGTGAGGTGTTACCAGTGCCCTATACAGTGGTAATATAACCTCCCTCTTCCTGCTACTTATACCTCTTCCTATACACTGTACTCGTGGTGAGGTGTCACCAGTATCCTATATAGTGGTAATATAACCTCCCGCTTCCTGCTACTAATACCTCTTCCTGTACACAGTACTCGGGGTGAGATGTTACCAGTGTCCTATATAGTGGTAATATAACCTCCCTCTTCCTGCTACTAATACCTCTTCCTATACACAGTACTCGGGGTGAGGTGTTACCAGTGACCTATATAGTGGTAATATAACCTCCCATTTCCTGCTACTAATACCTCTTCCTATACACTGTACTCGGGGTGATGAGTTACCAGTCACCTTTATAGTGGTAATATAACCTCCCTCTTCCTGCTACTAATACCTCTTCCTATACACTGTACTCGGGGTGAGATGTTACCAGTGTTCTTTATGAGGTAATATAACCTCCCTCTTCCTGCTACCTCTTCCTATACACAGTACTCGGGGTGAGGTGTTACCAGTGCCCTATATAGTGGTAATATAACCTCCCTCTTCCTGCTACTAATATCTCTTCCTATACACAGTACTCGGGGTGAGGTGTTACCAGTGCCCTATATAGTGGTAATATAACTTCCCTCTTCCTGCTACTAATTCCTCGTCCTATACACAGTACTCGGGGTGAGGTGTTACCAGTGCCCTATACAGTGGTAATATAACCTCCCTCTTCCTGCTACTTATACCTCTTCCAATACACTGTACTCGGGGTGATGTGTTACCAGTGACCTTTATAGTGGTAATATAACTTCCCTCTTCCTGCTACTAATACCTCTTCCTCTACACAGTTCTCGGGGTGAGGTGTTACCTGTGACTTATATAGTGGTAATATAACCTCCCTTTTCCTGCTACTAATACCTCGTCCTATACACAGTACTCGGGGTGAGGTGTTACCAGTGCCCTGTACAGTGGGAATATAACCTCCCTCTTCCTGCTACTAATACCTCGTCCTATACACTGTACTCGGGGTAAGGTGTTACCAGTGTCCTATATAGTGGTAATATAACCTCCCTCTTCCTGCTACTAATACCTCGTCCTATACACAGTACTCGGGGTGTGATGTTACCAGTGACATATACAGTGGTAATATAACCTCCCTCTTCCTGCTACTAATACCTCGTCCTATACACTGTACTCGGGGTGAGGTGTTACCAGTGTCCTATATAGTGGTAATATAACCTTCCTCTTCCTGCTACTAATACCTCCTCCTATACACAGTACTCGTGGTGAGGTGTCACCAGTATCCTATATAGTGGTAATATAACCTCCCGCTTCCTGCTACTAATACCTCTTCCTGTACACAGTACTCGGGGTGAGATGTTACCAGTGTCCTATATATTGGTAATATAACCTCCCTCTTCCTGCTACTAATACCTCTTCCTATACACAGTACTCGGGGTGAGGTGTTACCAGTGACCTATATAGTGGTAATATAACCTCCCATTTCCTGCTACTAATACCTCTTCCTATACACTGTACTCGGGGTGATGAGTTACCAGTCACCTTTATAGTGGTAATATAACCTCCCTCTTCCTGCTACTAATACCTCTTCCTATACACTGTACTCGGGGTGAGATGTTACCAGTGTTCTTTATGAGGTAATATAACCTCCCTCTTCCTGATACCTCTTCCTATACACAGTACTCGGGGTGAGGTGTTACCAGTGCCCTATATAGTGGTAATATAACCTCCCTCTTCCTGCTACTAATATCTCTTCCTATACACAGTACTCGGGGTGAGGTGTTACCAGTGCCCTATATAGTGGTAATATAACCTCCCCCTTCCTGCTACTAATACCTCTTCCTATACACAGTACTCGGGGTGAGGTGTTACCAGTGCCCTATATAGTGGTAATATAACCTCCCTCTTCCTGCTACTAATACCTCTTCCTGTACACAGTACTCGGGGTGAGATGTTACCAGTCACCTTTATAGTGGTAATATAGCCTCCCACTTCCTGCTACTAATACCTCTTCCTATACACAGTTCTCGGGGTGAGGTGTTACCAGTGCCTATATAGTGGTAATATAACCTCCCTCTTCTTGCTACTAATACCTCTTCCTATACACAGTACTCGGGGTGAGGTTTTACCAGTGTCCTATATAGTGGTAATATAACCTCCCTCTTCCTGATACTAATACCTCTTACTATACACAATACTCGGGGTGAGATGTTACCAGTGTCCTATTAGTGGTAATATACACTCCCTCTTCCTGCTACTAATACCTCTTCTTATACACAGTACTCGGGGTGAGGTTTTACCAGTGTACTATATAGTGGTAATATAACCTCTCTCTTCCTGCTTCTAATATCTCTTCCTATACACAATACTCGGGGTGAGGTGTTACCAGTGACCTATATAGTGGTAACATAATCTCCCTCTTTCTGCTACTAATACCTCGTCCTATACACAGTACTCGGGGTGAGGTGTTACCAGTGTCCTATATAGTGGTAATATAATCTCCCTCTTCCTGCTACTAATACCTCTTCTTATACACAGTACTCGGGGTGAGGTGTTACCAGTGTCCTATATAGTGGTAACATAACTTCCCTCTTCCTGCTACTAATTCCTCGTCCTATACACAGTACTCGGGGTGAGGTGTTACCAGTGCCCTATACAGTGGTAATATAACCTCCCTCTTCCTGCTACTTATACCTCTTCCTATACACTGTACTCGGGGTGATGTGTTACCAGTGACCTTTATAGTGGTAATATAACTTCCCTCTTCCTGCTACTAATACCTCTTCCTCTACACAGTTCTCGGGGTGAGGTGTTACCTGTGACTTATATAGTGGTAATATAACCTCCCTTTTCCTGCTACTAATACCTCGTCCTATACACAGTACTCGGGGTGAGGTGTTACCAGTGCCCTGTACAGTGGGAATATAACCTCCCTCTTCCTGCTACTAATACCTCGTCCTATACACTGTACTCGGGGTAAGGTGTTACCAGTGCCTATATAGTGGTAATATAACCTCCCTCTTCTTGCTACTAATACCTCTTCCTATACACAGTACTCGGGGTGAGGTTTTACCAGTGTCCTATATAGTGGTAATATAACCTCCCTCTTCCTGCTACTAATACCTCTTACTATACACAGTACTCGGGGTGAGATGTTACCAGTGTCCTATTAGTGGTAATATACACTCCCTCTTCCTGCTACTAATACCTCTTCTTATACACAGTACTCGGGGTGAGGTTTTACCAGTGTCCTATATAGTGGTAATATAACCTCTCTCTTCCTGCTTCTAATATCTCTTCCTATACACAATACTCGGGGTGAGGTGTTACCAGTGACCTATATAGTGGTAACATAATCTCCCTCTTTCTGCTACTAATACCTCGTCCTATACACAGTACTCGGGGTGAGGTGTTACCAGTGTCCTATATAGTGGTAATATAATCTCCCTCTTCCTGCTACTAATACCTCTTCTTATACACAGTACTCGGGGTGAGGTGTTACCAGTGTCCTATATTGTGGTAACATAACTTCCCTCTTCCTGCTACTAATTCCTCGTCCTATACACAGTACTCGGGGTGAGGTGTTACCAGTGCCCTATACAGTGGTAATATAACCTCCCTCTTCCTGCTACTTATACCTCTTCCTATACACTGTACTCGGGGTGATGTGTTACCAGTGACCTTTATAGTGGTAATATAACTTCCCTCTTCCTGCTACTAATACCTCTTCCTCTACACAGTTCTCGGGGTGAGGTGTTACCTGTGACTTATATAGTGGTAATATAACCTCCCATTTCCTGCTACTAATACCTCGTCCTATACACAGTACTCGGGGTGAGGTGTTACCAGTGCCCTGTACAGTGGGAATATAACCTCCCTCTTCCTGCTACTAATACCTCGTCCTATACACTGTACTCGGGGTAAGGTGTTACCAGTGCCTATATAGTGGTAATATAACCTCCCTCTTCTTGCTACTAATACCTCTTCCTATACACAGTACTCGGGGTGAGGTTTTACCAGTGTCCTATATAGTGGTAATATAACCTCCCTCTTCCTGCTACTAATACCTCTTACTATACACAGTACTCGGGGTGAGATGTTACCAGTGTCCTATTAGTGGTAATATACACTCCCTCTTCCTGCTACTAATACCTCTTCTTATACACAGTACTCGGGGTGAGGTTTTACCAGTGTCCTATATAGTGGTAATATAACCTCTCTCTTCCTGCTTCTAATATCTCTTCCTATACACAATACTCGGGGTGAGGTGTTACCAGTGACCTATATAGTGGTAACATAATCTCCCTCTTTCTGCTACTAATACCTCGTCCTATACACAGTACTCGGGGTGAGGTGTTACCAGTGTCCTATATAGTGGTAATATAATCTCCCTCTTCCTGCTACTAATACCTCTTCTTATACACAGTACTCGGGGTGAGGTGTTACCAGTGTCCTATATTGTGGTAACATAACTTCCCTCTTCCTGCTACTAATTCCTCGTCCTATACACAGTACTCGGGGTGAGGTGTTACCAGTGCCCTATACAGTGGTAATATAACCTCCCTCTTCCTGCTACTTATACCTCTTCCTATACACTGTACTCGGGGTGATGTGTTACCAGTGACCTTTATAGTGGTAATATAACTTCCCTCTTCCTGCTACTAATACCTCTTCCTCTACACAGTTCTCGGGGTGAGGTGTTACCTGTGACTTATATAGTGGTAATATAACCTCCCTTTTCCTGCTACTAATACCTTGTCCTATACACAGTACTCGGGGTGAGGTGTTACCAGTGCCCTGTACAGTGGGAATATAACCTCCCTCTTCCTGCTACTAATACCTCGTCCTATACACTGTACTCGGGGTAAGGTGTTACCAGTGTCCTATATAGTGGTAATATAACCTCCCTCTTCCTGCTACTAATACCTCGTCCTATACACAGTACTCGGGGTGTGATGTTACCAGTGACATATACAGTGGTAATATAACCTCCCTCTTCCTGCTACTAATACCTCGTCCTATACACTGTACTCGGGGTGAGGTGTTACCAGTGTCCTATATAGTGGTAATATAACCTTCCTCTTCCTGCTACTAATACCTCCTCCTATACACAGTACTCGTGGTGAGGTGTCACCAGTATCCTATATAGTGGTAATATAACCTCCCGCTTCCTGCTACTAATACCTCTTCCTGTACACAGTACTCGGGGTGAGATGTTACCAGTGTCCTATATAGTGGTAATATAACCTCCCTCTTCCTGCTACTAATACCTCTTCCTATACACAGTACTCGGGGTGAGGTGTTACCAGTGACCTATATAGTGGTAATATAACCTCCCATTTCCTGCTACTAATACCTCTTCCTATACACTGTACTCGGGGTGATGAGTTACCAGTCACCTTTATAGTGGTAATATAACCTCCCTCTTCCTGCTACTAATACCTCTTCCTATACACTGTACTCGGGGTGAGATGTTACCAGTGTTCTTTATGAGGTAATATAACCTCCCTCTTCCTGCTACCTCTTCCTATACACAGTACTCGGGGTGAGGTGTTACCAGTGCCCTATATAGTGGTAATATAACCTCCCTCTTCCTGCTACTAATATCTCTTCCTATACACAGTACTCGGGGTGAGGTGTTACCAGTGCCCTATATAGTGGTAATATAACCTCCCCCTTCCTGCTACTAATACCTCTTCCTATACACAGTACTCGGGGTGAGGTGTTACCAGTGCCCTATATAGTGGTAATATAACCTCCCTCTTCCTGCTGCTAATACCTCTTCCTGTACACAGTACTCGGGGTGAGATGTTACCAGTGTCCTATATAGTGGTAATATAACCTCCCTCTTCCTGCTACTAATACCTCTTCCTATACACAGTACTCGGGGTGAGGTGTTACCAGTGACCTATATAGTGGTAATATAACCTCCCATTTCCTGCTACTAATACCTCTTCCTATACACTGTATGCGGGGTGATGTGTTACCAGTCACCTTTATAGTGGTAATATAACCTCCCTCTTCCTGCTCCTAATACCTCTTCCGATACACTGTACTCGGGGTGAGATGTTACCAGTGTCCTATATAGTGGTAATATAACCTCCCTCTTCCTGCTACTAATACCTCTTCCTATACACTGTTCTCGGGGTGAAGTATTACCAGTGACCTATATAGTAGTAATATAGCCTCCCACTTCCTGCTACTAATACCTCTTCCTATACACAGTTCTCGGGGTGAGGTGTTACCAGTGCCTATATAGTGGTAATATAACCTCCCTCTTCTTGCTTCTAATACCTCTTCCTATACACAGTACTCGGGGTGAGGTTTTACCAGTGTCCTATATAGTGGTAATATAACCTCCCTCTTCCTGCTACTAATACCTCTTACTATACACAGTACTCGGGGTGAGATGTTACCAGTGCCCTATACAGTGGGAATATAACCTCCCTCTTCCTGCTACTAATACCTCGTCCTATACACTGTACTCGGGGTAAGGTGTTACCAGTGTCCTATATAGTGGTAATATAACCTCCCTCTTCCTGCTACTAATACCTCGTCCTATACACAGTACTCGGGGTGTGATGTTACCAGTGACATATACAGTGGTAATATAACCTCCCTCTTCCTGCTACTAATACCTCGTCCTATACACTATACTCGGGGTGAGATGTTACCAGTGACCTATACAGTGGTAATATAACCTCCCTCTTCCTGCTACTAATACCTCTTCCTATACACAGTACTCGGGGTGAGATGTTACCAGTGACCTATACAGTGGTAATATAACCTCCCTCTTCCTGCTACTAATACCTCGTCCTATACACAGTACTCGGGGTGAGATGTTACCAGTGTCCTATGCAGTGGTAATATAACCTCCCTCTTCCTGCTACTAATACCTCGTCCTATACACTGTACTCGGGGTGAGGTGTTACCAGTGTCCTATATAATGGTAATATAATCTCCCTCTTCTTGCTACTAATACCTCGTCCTATACACAGTACTCGGGGTGAGGTGTTACCAGTGCCCTATATAGTGGTAATATAACCTCCCTCTTCCTGCTACTAATTTGTCCTATATGCAGTACTCGGGGTGAGGTGTTACCAGGGCCCTATATAGTGGTAATATAACCTCCCTCTTCCTGCTACTAATACCTCTTCCTATACACAGTACTCAGGGTAAGGTGTTACCAGTGCCCTATACAGTGGTAATATAACCTCCCTCTTCCTGCTACTAATACCTCGTCCTATACACAGTACTCGGGGTGAGGTGTTACCAGTGCCCTATATAGTGGTAATATAACCTCCCTCTTCCTGCTACTAATTTGTCCTATATGCAGTACTCGGGGTGAGGTGTTACCAGTGCCCTATATAGTGGTAATATAACCTCCCTCTTCCTGCTACTAATACCTCTTCCTATACACAGTACTCGGGGTGAGATGTTACCAGTGTCCTATATAGTGGTAATATAACCTCCCTCTTCCTGCTACTAATACCTCTTCCTATACACTGTATGCGGGGTGATGTGTTACCAGTCACCTTTATAGTGGTAATATAACCTCCCTCTTCCTGCTACTAATACCTCTTCCGATACACTGTACTCGGGGTGAGATGTTACCAGTGTCCTATATAGTGGTAATATAACCTCCCTCTTCCTGCTACTAATACCTCTTCCTATACACTGTTCTCGGGGTGAAGTATTACCAGTGACCTATATAGTAGTAATATAGCCTCCCACTTCCTGCTACTAATACCTCTTCCTATACACAGTTCTCGGGGTGAGGTGTTACCAGTGCCTATATAGTGGTAATATAACCTCCCTCTTCTTGCTTCTAATACCTCTTCCTATACACAGTACTCGGGGTGAGGTTTTACCAGTGTCCTATATAGTGGTAATATAACCTCCCTCTTCCTGCTACTAATACCTCTGACTATACACAGTACTCGGGGTGAGATGTTACCAGTGCCCTATACAGTGGGAATATAACCTCCCTCTTCCTGCTACTAATACCTCGTCCTATACACTGTACTCGGGGTAAGGTGTTACCAGTGTCCTATATAGTGGTAATATAACCTCCCTCTTCCTGCTACTAATACCTCGTCCTATACACAGTACTCGGGGTGTGATGTTACCAGTGACATATACAGTGGTAATATAACCTCCCTCTTCCTGCTACTAATACCTCGTCCTATACACTATACTCGGGGTGAGATGTTACCAGTGACCTATACAGTGGTAATATAACCTCCCTCTTCCTGCTACTAATACCTCTTCCTTTACACAGTACTCGGGGTGAGATGTTACCAGTGACCTATACAGTGGTAATATAACCTCCCTCTTCCTGCTACTAATACCTCGTCCTATACACAGTACTCGGGGTGAGATGTTACCAGTGTCCTATGCAGTGGTAATATAACCTCCCTCTTCCTGCTACTAATACCTCGTCCTATACACTGTACTCGGGGTGAGGTGTTACCAGTGTCCTATATAGTGGTAATATAACCTCCCTCTTCCTGCTACTAATACCTCTTCCTATACACAGTACTTGGGGTGAGGTGTTACCAGTGTCCTATATAATGGTAATATAATCTCCCTCTTCCTGCTACTAATACCTCGTCCTATACACAGTACTCGGGGTGAGGTGTTACCAGTGCCCTATATAGTGGTAATATAACCTCCCTCTTCCTGCTACTAATTTGTCCTATATGCAGTACTCGGGGTGAGGTGTTACCAGTGCCCTATATAGTGGTAATATAACCTCCCTCTTCCTGCTACTAATACCTCTTCCTATACACAGTACTCAGGGTAAGGTGTTACCAGTGCCCTATACAGTGGTAATATAACCTCCCTCTTCCTGCTACTAATACCTCTTCCTATACACAGTACTCGGGGTGAGGTGTTACCAGTGTCCTATTAGTGGTAATATAACCTCAATCTTCCTCCTACTAATACCGGTACCTCTTCCTATACACAGTACCCGGGGTGAGGTGTTACCAGTGCCCTATACAGTGGTAATATAACCTCCCTCTTCCTGCTACTAATACCTCTTCCTATACACAGTACTCCGGGTGAGGTGTGACCAGTGCCCTATACAGTGGTAATATAACCTCCCTCTTCCTGCTACTAATACCTCTTCCTATACACAGTACTCGGGGTGAGGTGTTACCAGTGCCCTATATAATTGTAATATAACCTCCCTCTTCCTGCTACTAATACCTATGCCTATACACAGTACTCGGGGTGAGGTGTTACCAGTGTCCTATATAATGGTAATATAACCTCTCTCTTCCTGCTACTAATACCTCTTCCTATACACAGTACTCGGGGTGAGGTGTTACCAGTGTCCTATATAATGGTAATATAACCTCCCTCTTCCTGCTACTAATACCTCGTCCTATACACTGTACTCGGGGTGAGGTGTTACCAGTGTCCTATATAGTGGTAATATAACCTCCCTCTTCCTGCTACTAATACGTCCTATATGCAGTACTCGGGCTGAGGTGTTACCAGTGCCCTATATAGTGGTAATATAACCTCCCTCTTCCTGCTACTAATACCTCTTCCTATACACAGTACTCGGGGTGAGGTGTTACCAGTGCCCTATACAGTGGTAATATAACCTCCCTCTTCCTGCTACTAATACCTCTTCCTATACACAGTACTCGGGGTGAGGTGTTACCAGTGTCCCATTAGTGGTAATATGACCTCCCTCTTCCTGCTACTAATACCTGTACCTTTTCCTATACACAGTACTCGGGGTGAGGTGTTACCAGTGCCCTATACAGTGGTAATATAACCTCCCTCTTCCTGCTACTAATACCTCTTCCTATACACTGTACTCGGGGTGAGGTGTTACCAGTTCCCTATACAGTGGTAATATAACCTCCCTCTTCCTGGTACTAATACCTCTTCCTATACACACTACTCGGGGTGAGGTGTTACAAGTGTCCTATACAATGGTAATATAACCTCCCTCTTCCAGCTACTAATACCTCGTCCTATACACAGTACTCGGGGTGAGGTGTTACCTGTGACTTAGATAGTGGTAATATAACCTCCCTTTTCCTGCTACTAATACCTCGTCCTATACAAAGTACTCGGGGTGTGATGTTACCAGTGACATATACAGTGGTAATATAACCTCCCTCTTCCTGCTACTAATACCTCGTCCTATACACTGTTCTCGGGGTGAGATGTTACCAGTGACCTATACAGTGATAATATAACCTCCCTCTTCCTGCTACTAATACTTCGTCCTATACACTGTACTCGGGGTGAGGTGTTACCAGTGTCCTATATAGTGGTAATATAACCTCCCTCTTCCTGCTACTAATACCTCGTCCTATACACTGTACTCGGGGTGAGATGTTACCAGTGTCCTATACAGTGGTAATATAACCTCCCTTTTCCTGCTACTAATACCTCTTCCTATACACAGTACTCGGGGTGAGGTGTTACCAGTGCCCTATATAATGGTAATATAACCTCCCTCTTCCTGCTACTAATACCTCTTCCTATACACAGTACTCGGGGTGAGGTGTTACCAGTGTCCTATATAATGGTAATATAACCTCTCTCTTCCTGCTACTAATACCTCTTCCTATACACAGTACTCGGGGTGAGGTGTTACCAGTGTCCTATATAATGGTAATATAACCTCCCTCTTCCTGCTACTAATACCTCGTCCTATACACAGTACTTGGGGTGAGGTGTTACCAGTTCCCTATATAGAGGTAATATAACCTCCCTCTTCCTGCTACTAATACGTCCTATATGCAGTACTCGGGGTGAGGTGTTACCAGTGCCCTATATAGTGGTAATATAACCTCCCTCTTCCTGCTACTAATACCTCTTCCTATACACAGTACTCGGGGTGAGGTGTTACCAGTGCCCTATACAGTGGTAATATAACCTCCCTCTTCCTGCTACTAATACCTCTTCCTATACACAGTACTTGGGGTGAGGTGTTACCAGTGTCCCAATAGTGGTAATATCACCTCCCTCTTCCTGCTACTAATACCTGTACCTTTTCCTATACACAGTACTCGGGGTGAGGTGTTACCAGTGCCCTATACAGTGGTAATATAACCTCCCTCTTCCTGCTACTAATACCTCTTCCTATACACAGTACTCGGGGTGAGGTGTTACCAGTGCCCTATACAGTGGTAATATAACCTCCCTCTTCCTGGTACTAATACCTCTTCCTATACACACTACTCGGGGTGAGGTGTTACCAGTGTCCTATACAATGGTAATATAACCTCCCTCTTCCTGCTACTAATACCTCGTCCTATACACAGTACTCGGGGTGAGGTGTTACCAGTGTCCTATATAGTGGTAATATAACCTCCCTCTTCCTGCTACTAATTCCTCTTCCTTTACACAGTACTCGGGGTGATGTGTTACCAGTGCCCTATATAGTGGTAATATAACCTCCCTCTTCCTGCTACTAATACCTTTTCCTATACAGAGTACTCGGGGTGAGGTGTTACCAGTGCCCTATACAGTGGCAATATAACCTCCCTCTTCCTGCTACTAATAGCTCTTCCTATACACAGTATTCGGGGTGAGGTGTTACCAGTGTCCTTTTAGTGGTAATATAACCTCCCTCTTCCTGCTACTAATACCTGTACCTCTTCCTATACACAGTACTCGGGGTGAGGTGTTACCAGTGTCCTATATAGAGGTAATATAACCTCCCTCTTCCTGCTACTAATACCTCTTCCTATACACAGTACTCGGGGTGAGGTGTTACCAGTGCCCTATATAGTGGTAATATAACCTCCCTCTTCCTGCTACTAATACCTGTACCTTTTCCTATACACAGTACTCGGGGTGAGGTGTTACCAGTGTCCTATATAGTGGTAATATAATCTCCCTCTTTCTGCTACTAATACCTCGTCCTATACACAGTACTCGGGGTGAGGTGTTACCAGTGTCCGATATAGTGGTAATATAATCTCCCTCTTCCTGCTACTAATACCTCTTCTTATACACAGTACTCGGGGTGAGGTGTTACCAGTGTCCTATATAGTGGTAATATAACTTCCCTCTTCCTGCTACTAATACCTCGTCCTATACACAGTACTCGGGGTGAGCTGTTACCAGTGCCCTATACAGTGGAAATATAACCTCCCTCTTCCTGCTTCTTATACCTCTTCCTATACACTGTACTCGGGGTGATGTGTTACCGGTGACCTTTATAGTGGTAATATAACCTCCCTTTTCCTGCTACTAATACCTCGTCCTATACACAGTACTCGGGGTGAGGTGTTACCAGTGCCCTATACAGTGGGAATATAACCTCCCTCTTCCTGCTACTAATACCTCATCCTATACACTGTACTCGGGTTGAGGTGTTACCAGTGTCCTATATAGTGGTAATATAACCTCCCTCTTCCTGCTACTAATACCTCGTCCTATACACAGTACTCGGGGTGTGATGTTACCAGTGACATATACAGTGGTAATATAACCTCCCTCTTCCTGCTACTAATACCTCGTCCTATACACTGTTCTCGGGGTGAGATGTTACCAGTGACCTATACAGTGGTAATATAACCTCCCTCTTCTTCTACTAATACCTCTTCCTATACACAGTACTCGGGGTGAGATGTTACCAGTGACCTATACAGTGGTAATATAACCTCCCTCTTCCTGCTACTAATACCTCGTCCTATACACAGTACTCGGGGTGAGATGTTACCAGTGTCCTATGCAGTGGTAATGTAACCTCCCTCTTCCTGCTACTAATACCTCGTCCTATACACTGTACTCGGGGTGAGGTGTTACCAGTGTCCTATATAGTGGTAATATAACCTTCCTCTTCCTGCTACTAATACCTCCTCCTATACACAGTACTCGTGGTGAGGTGTCACCAGTGTCCTATATAGTGGTAATATAACCTCCCGCTTCCTGCTACTAATACCTCTTCCTGTACACAGTACTCGGGGTGAGATGTTACCAGTGTCCTATATAGTGGTAATATAACCTCCCTCTTCCTGCTACTAATACCTCTTCCTATACACAGTACTCGGGGTGAGGTGTTACCAGTGACCTATATAGTGGTAATATAATCTCCCATTTCCTGCTACTAATACCTCTTCCTATACACTGTACTCGGGGTGATGAGTTACCAGTCACCTTTATAGTGGTAATATAACCTCCCTCTTCCTGCTACTAATACCTCTTCCTATACACTGTACTCGGGGTGAGATGTTACCAGTGTTCTTTATGAGGTAATATAACCTCCCTCATCCTGCTACCTCTTCCTATACACAGTACTCGGGGTGAGGTGTTACCAGTGCCCTATATAGTGGTAATATAACCTCCCTCTTCCTGCTACTAATATCTCTTCCTATACACAGTACTCGGGGTGAGGTGTTACCAGTGCCCTATATAGTGGTAATATAACCTCCCCCTTCCTGCTACTAATACCTCTTCCTATACACAGTACTCGGGGTGAGGTGTTACCAGTGCCCTATATAGTGGTAATATAACCTCCCTCTTCCTGCTACTAATACCTCTTCCTGTACACAATACTCGGGGTGAGATGTTACCAGTGCCCTATATAGTGGTAATATAACCTCCCTCTTCCTGCTACTAATACCTCTTCCTATACACAGTACTCGGGGTGAGGTGTCACCAGTGTCCAATATAGTGGTAATATAACCTCCCTCTTCCTGCTACTAATACCTCTTCCTGTACACAGTACTCGGGGTGAGATGTTACCAGTGTCCTATTTAGTGGTAATATAACCTCCCTCTTCCTGCTACTAATACCTCTTCCTATACTCAGTACTCGAGGTGAGGTGTTACCAGTGACCTATATAGTGGTAATATAACCTCCCATTTCCTGCTACTAATACCTCTTCCTATACACTGTACGCGGGGTGATGTGTTACCAGTCACCTTTATAGTGGTAATATAACCTCCCTCTTCCTGCTACTAATACCTCTTCCGATACACTGTACTCGGGGTGAGATGTTACCAGTGTCCTATATAGTGGTAATATAACCTCCCTCTTCCTGCTACTAATACCTCTTCCTATACACTGTTCTCGGGGTGAAGTATTACCAGTGACCTATATAGTAGTAATATAGCCTCCCACTTCCTGCTACTAATACCTCTTCCTATACACAGTTCTCGGGGTGAGGTGTTACCAGTGCCTATATAGTGGTAATATAACCTCCCTCTTCTTGCTACTAATACCTCTTCCTATACACAGTACTCGGGGTGAGGTTTTACCAGTGTCCTATATAGTGGTAATATAACCTCCCTCTTCCTGCTACTAATACCTCTTACTATACACAGTACTCGGGGTGAAATGTTACCAGTGTCCTATTAGTGGTAATATAAACTCCCTCTTCCTGCTACTAATACCTCTTCTTATACACAGTACTCGGGGTGAGGTTTTACCAGTGTCCTATATAGTGGTAATATAACCTCTCTCTTCCTGCTTCTAATATCTCTTCCTATACACAATACTCGGGGTGAGGTGTTACCAGTGACCTATATAGTGGTAACATAATCTCCCTCTTTCTGCTACTAATACCTCGTCCTATACACAGTACTCGGGGTGAGGTGTTACCAGTGTCCTATATAGTGGTAATATAATCTCCCTCTTCCTGCTACTAATACCTCTTCTTATACACAGTACTCGGGGTGAGGTGTTACCAGTGTCCTATATAGTGGTAACATAACTTCCCTCTTCCTGCTACTAATTCCTCGTCCTATACACAGTACTCGGGGTGAGGTGTTACCAGTGCCCTATACAGTGGTAATATAACCTCCCTCTTCCTGCTACTTATACCTCTTCCTGTACACTGTACTCGGGGTGATGTGTTACCAGTGACCTTTATAGTGGTAATATAACTTCCCTCTTCCTGCTACTAATACCTCTTCCTCTACACAGTTCTCGGGGTGAGGTGTTACCTGTGACTTATATAGTGGTAATATAACCTCCCTTTTCCTGCTACTAATACCTCGTCCTATACACAGTACTCGGGGTGAGGTGTTACCAGTGCCCTGTACAGTGGGAATATAACCTCCCTCTTCCTGCTACTAATACCTCGTCCTATACACTGTACTCGGGGTAAGGTGTTACCAGTGTCCTATATAGTGGTAATATAACCTCCCTCTTCCTGCTACTAATACCTCGTCCTATACACAGTACTCGGGGTGTGATGTTACCAGTGACATATACAGTGTTAATATAACCTCCCTCTTCCTGCTACTAATACCTCGTCCTATACACTATACTCGGGGTGAGATGTTACCAGTGACCTATACAGTGGTAATATAACCTCCCTCTTCCTGCTACTAATACCTCTTCCTATACACAGTACTCGGGGTGAGATGTTACCAGTGTCCTATGCAGTGGTAATATAACCTCCCTCTTCCTGCTACTAATACCTCGTCCTATACACTGTACTCGGGGTGAGGTGTTTCCAGTGTCCTATATAGTGGTAATATAACCTTCCTCTTCCTGCTACTAATACCTCCTCCTATACACAGTACTCGTGGTGAGGTGTCACCAGTGTCCTATATAGTGGTAATATAACCTCCCGCTTCCTGCTACTAATACCTCTTCCTGTACACAGTACTCGGGGTGAGATCTTACCAGTGTCCTATATAGTGGTAATATAACCTCCCTCTTCCTGCTACTAATACCTCTTCCTATACACAGTACTCGGGGTGAGGTGTTACCAGTGACCTATATAGTGGTAATATAACCTCCCATTTCCTGCTACTAATACCTCTTCCTATACACTGTACTCGGGGTGATGAGTTACCAGTCACCTTTATAGTGGTAATATAACCTCCCTCTTCCTGCTACTAATACCTCTTCCTATACACAGTACTCGGGGTGAGATGTTACCAGTGTTCTTTATGAGGTAATATAACCTCCCTCTTCCTGCTACCTCTTCCTATACACAGTACTCGGGGTGAGGTGTTACCAGTGCCCTATATAGTGGTAATATAACCTCCCTCTTCCTGCTACTAATATCTCTTCCTATACACAGTACTCGGGGTGAGGTGTTACCAGTGCCCTATATAGTGGTAATATAACCTCCCCCTTCCTGCTACTAATACCTCTTCCTATACACAGTACTCGGGGTGAGGTGTTACCAGTGCCCTATATAGTGGTAATATAACCTCCCTCTTCCTGCTACTAATACCTCTTCCTGTACACAGTACTCGGGGTGAGATGTTACCGGTGTCCTATATAGTGGTAATATAACCTCCCTCTTCCTGCTACTAATACCTCTTCCTATACACAGTACTCGGGGTGAGGTGTTACCAGTGACCTATATAGTGGTAATATAACCTCCCATTTCCTGCTACTAATACCTCTTCCTATACACTGTACGCGGGGTGATGTGTTACCAGTCACCTTTATAGTGGTAATATAACCTCCCTCTTCCTGCTACTAATACCTCTTCCGATACACTGTACTCGGGGTGAGATGTTACCAGTGTCCTATATAGTGGTAATATAACCTCCCTCTTCCTGCTACTAATACCTCTTCCTATACACTGTTCTCGGGGTGAAGTATTACCAGTGACCTATATAGTAGTAATATAGCCTCCCACTTCCTGCTACTAATACCTCTTCCTATACACAGTTCTCGGGGTGAGGTGTTACCAGTGCCTATATAGTGGTAATATAACCTCCCTCTTCTTGCTACTAATACCTCTTCCTATACACAGTACTCGGGGTGAGGTTTTACCAGTGTCCTATATAGTGGTAATATAACCTCCCTCTTCCTGCTACTAATACCTCTTACTATACACAGTACTCGGGGTGAGATGTTACCAGTGCCCTATACAGTGGGAATATAACCTCCCTCTTCCTGCTACTAATACCTCGTCCTATACACTGTACTCGGGGTAAGGTGTTACCAGTGTCCTATATAGTGGTAATATAACCTCCCTCTTCCTGCTACTAATACCTCGTCCTATACACTATACTCGGGGTGAGATGTTACCAGTGACCTATACAGTGGTAATATAACCTCCCTCTTCCTGCTACTAATACCTCTTCCTATACACAGTACTCGGGGTGAGATGTTACCAGTGACCTATACAGTGGTAATATAAGCTCCCTCTTCCTGCTACTAATACCTCGTCCTATACACAGTACTCGGGGTGAGATGTTACCAGTGTCCTATGCAGTGGTAATATAACCTCCCTCTTCCTGCTACTAATACCTCGTCCTATACACTGTACTCGGGGTGAGGTGTTACCAGTGCCCTATATAGTGGTAATATAACCTCCTTCTTCCTGCTACTAATTTGTCCTATATGCAGTACTCGGGGTGAGGTGTTACCAGTGCCCTATATAGTGGTAATATAACCTCCCTCTTCCTGCTACTAATACCTCTTCCTATACACAGTACTCAGGGTGAGGTGTTACCAGTGCCCTATACAGTGGTAATATAACCTCCCTCTTCCTGCTACTAATACCTCTTCCTATACACAGTACTCGGGGTGAGGTGTTACCAGTGCCCTATATAATTGTAATATAACCTCCCTCTTCCTGCTACTAATACCTATTCCTA
Source organism: Taudactylus pleione (assembly GCA_031769625.1). Classification (NCBI taxonomy): domain Eukaryota; kingdom Metazoa; phylum Chordata; class Amphibia; order Anura; family Myobatrachidae; genus Taudactylus; species Taudactylus pleione. Next base: position 4,990,224 of record JAUIMM010000446.1, on the reverse strand, counting down.
TACACAGTACACGGGGTGAGGTGTTACCAGTGTCCTATATAATGGTAATATAACCTCTCTCTTCCTGCTACTAATACCTCTTCCTATACACAGTACTCGGGGTGAGGTGTTACCAGTGTCCTATATAATGGTAATATAACCTCCCTCTTCCTGCTACTAATACCTCGTCCTATACACTGTACTCGGGGTGAGGTGTTACCAGTGTCCTATATAGTGGTAATATAACCTCCCTCTTCCTGCTACTAATACGTCCTATATGCAGTACTCGGTGTGAGGTGTTACCAGTGCCCTATATAGTGGTAATATAACCTCCCTCTTCCTGCTACTAATACCTCTTCCTATACACAGTACTCGGGGTGAGGTGTTACCAGTGCCCTATACAGTGGTAATATAACCTCCCTCTTCCTGCTACTAATACCTCTTCCTATACACAGTACTCGGGGTGAGGTGTTACCAGTGTCCCATTAGTGGTAATATGACCTCCCTCTTCCTGCTACTAATACCTGTACCTTTTCCTATACACAGTACTCGGGGTGAGGTGTTACCAGTGCCCTATACAGTGGTAATATAACCTCCCTCTTCCTGCTACTAATACCTCTTCCTATACACTGTACTCGGGGTGAGGTGTTACCAGTGCCCTATACAGTGGTAATATAACCTCCCTCTTCCTGGTACTAATACCTCTTCCTATACACACTACTCGGGGTGAGGTGTTACAAGTGTCCTATACAATGGTAATATAACCTCCCTCTTCCAGCTACTAATACCTCGTCCTATACACAGTACTCGGGGTGAGGTGTTACCTGTGATTTAGATAGTGGTAATATAACCTCCCTTTTCCTGCTACTAATACCTCGTCCTATACACAGTACTCGGGGTGTGATGTTACCAGTGACATATACAGTGGTAATATAACCTCCCTCTTCCTGCTACTAATACCTCGTCCTATACACTGTTCTCGGGGTGAGATGTTACCAGTGACCTATACAGTGATAATATAACCTCCCTCTTCCTGCTACTAATACTTCGTCCTATACACTGTACTCGGGGTGAGGTGTTACCAGTGTCCTATATAGTGGTAATATAACCTCCCTCTTCCTGCTACTAATACCTCGTCCTATACACTGTACTCGGGGTGAGGTGTTACCAGTGTCCTATACAGTGGTAATATAACCTCCCTTTTCCTGCTACTAATACCTCTTCCTATACACAGTACTCGGGGTGAGGTGTTACCAGTGCCCTATATAATGGTAATATAACCTCCCTCTTCCTGCTACTAATACCTCTTCCTATACACAGTACTCGGGGTGAGGTGTTACCAGTGTCCTATATAATGGTAATATAACCTCTCTCTTCCTGCTACTAATACCTCTTCCTATACACAGTACTCGGGGTGAGGTGTTACCAGTGTCCTATATAATGGTAATATAACCTCCCTCTTCCTGCTACTAATACCTCGTCCTATACACAGTACTCGGGGTGAGGTGTTACCAGTTCCCTATATAGAGGTATTATAACCTCCCTCTTCCTGCTACTAATACGTCCTATATGCAGTACTCGGGGTGAGGTGTTACCAGAGCCCTATATAGTGGTAATATAACCTCCCTCTTCCTGCTACTAATACCTCTTCCTATACACAGTACTCGGGGTGAGGTGTTACCAGTGCCCTATACAGTGGTAATATAACCTCCCTCTTCCTGGTACTAATACCTCTTCCTATACACAGTACTCGGGGTGAGGTGTTACCAGTGTCCCAATAGTGGTAATATCACCTCCCTCTTCCTGCTACTAATACCTGTACCTTTTCCTATACACAGTACTCGGGGTGAGGTGTTACCAGTGCCCTATACAGTGGTAATATAACCTCCCTCTTCCTGCTACTAATACCTCTTCCTATACACAGTACTCGGGGTGAGGTGTTACCAGTGCCCTATACAGTGGTAATATAACCTCCCTCTTCCTGGTACTAATACCTCTTCCTATACACACTACTCGGGGTGAGGTGTTACCAGTGTCCTATACAATGGTAATATAACCTCCCTCTTCCTGCTACTAATACCTCGTCCTATACACAGTACTCGGGGTGAGGTGTTACCAGTGTCCTATATAGTGGTAATATAACCTCCCTCTTCCTGCTACTAATTCCTCTTCCTTTACACAGTACTCGGGGTGATGTGTTACCAGTGCCCTATATAGTGGTAATATAACCTCCCTCTTCCTGCTACTAATACCTTTTCCTATACAGAGTACTCGGGGTGAGGTGTTACCAGTGCCCTATACAGTGGCAATATAACCTCCCTCTTCCTGCTACTAATACCTCTTCCTATACACAGTATTCGGGGTGAGGTGTTACCAGTGTCCTTTTAGTGGTAATATAACCTCCCTCTTCCTGCTACTAATACCTGTACCTCTTCCTATACACAGTACTCGGGGTGAGGTGTTACCAGTGTCCTATATAGAGGTAATATTACCTCCCTCTTCCTGCTACTAATACCTCTTCCTATACACAGTACTCGGGGTGAGGTGTTACCAGTGACCTTTGTAGTGGTAATATAACCTCCCTGTTCCTGGTACTAATACCTCTTCCTATACAGAGTACTCGGGGTGAGGTGTTATCTGTGACTTATATAGTGGTAATATAACCTCCCTCTTCCTGCTACTAATACCTCTTCCCATACACAGTACTCGGGGTGAGATGTTACCAGTGACCTATACAGTGGTAATATAACCTCCCTCTTCCTGCTACTAATACCTCGTCCTATACACAGTACTCGGGGTGAGATGTTACCAGTGTCCTATACAGTGGTAATATAACCTCCCTCTTCCTGCTACTAATGCCTCGTCCTATACACTGTACTCGGGGTGAGGTGTTACCAGTGTCCTATACAGTGGTAATATAACCTCCCTCTTTCTGCTACTAATACCTCTTCCTATACACAGTACTCGGGGTGAGATGTTACCAGTGACCTATACAGTGGTAATATAACCTCCCTCTTCCTGCTACTAATACCTCGTCCTATACACAGTACTCGGGGTGAGATGTTACCAGTGTCCTATACAGTGGTAATATAACCTCCCTCTTCCTGCTACTAATACTTCGTCCTATACACTGTACTCGGGGTGAGGTGTTACCAGTGTCCTATATAGTGGTAATATAACCTCCCTCTTCCTGCTACTAATACTTCGTCCTATACACTGTACTCGGGGTGAGGTGTTACCAGTGTCCTATACAGTGGTAATATAACCTCCCTTTTCCTGCTACTAATACCTCTTCCTATACACAGTACTTGGGGTGAGGTGTTACAAGTGTCCTATATAGTGGTAATATAATCTCCCTCTTCCTGCTACTAATACCTCGTCCTATACACAGTACTCGGGGTGAGGTGTTACCAGTGACCTTTGTAGTGGTAATATAACCTCCCTGTTCCTGGTACTAATACCTCTTCCTATACACAGTACTCGGGGTGAGGTGTTATCTGTGACTTATATAGTGGTAATATAACCTCCCTCTTCCTGCTACTAATACCTCTTCCTATACACAGTACTCGGGGTGAGATGTTACCAGTGACCTATACAGTGGTAATATAACCTCCCTCTTCCTGCTACTAATACCTCGTCCTATACACAGTACTCGGGGTGAGATGTTACCAGTGTCCTATACATTGGTAATATAACCTCCCTCTTCCTGCTACTAATGCCTCGTCCTATACACTGTACTCGGGGTGAGGTGTTACCAGTGTCCTATATAGTGGTAATATAACCTCCCTCTTCCTGCTACTAATACCTGTACCTCTTCCTATACACTGTACTCGGGGTGAGGTGTTACCAGTGTCCTATACAGTGGTAATATAACCTCCCTCTTCCTGCTACTAATACCTCGTCCTATACACTGTACTCAGGGTGAGGTGTTACCAGTGTCCTATATGGTGGTAATATAACCACCCTCTTCCTGCTACTAATACCTCTTCCTATACACAGTACTCGGGGTGAGGTGCTACCAGTGACTTATATAGTGGTAATATAACCTCCCTCTTCCTGCTATTAATACCTCTTCCTATACACAGTACTCGGGGTGAGGTGCTACCTGTGACCTATATAGTGGTAATATAACCTCCCTCTTCCTGCTACTAATACCTCGTCCTATACACTGTACTCGGGGTGAGGTGTTACCAGTGTCCTATATAGTGGTAATATAACCTCCCTCTTCCTGCTACTAATACCTCTTCCTATACACAGTACTCGGGGTGAGGTGCTACCAGTGACTTATATAGTGGTAATATAACCTCCCTCTTCCTGCTACTAATACCTCTTCCTATACACAGTACTCGGGGTGAGATGTTACCAGTGACCTATACAGTGGTAATATAACCTCCCTCTTCCTGCTACTAATACCTGTACCTCTTCCTATACACAGTACTCGGGGTGAGGTGTTACCAGTGTCCTATATAGAGGTAATATAACCTCCCTCTTCCTGCTACTAATACCTCTTCCTATACACAGTACTCGGGGTGAGGTGTTACCAGTGCCCTATATAGTGGTAATATAACCTCCCTCTTCCTGCTACTAATACCTGTACCTTTTCCTATACACAGTACTCGGGGTGAGGTGTTACCAGTGTCCTATATAGTGGTAATATAATCTCCCTCTTTCTGCTACTAATACCTCGTCCTATACACAGTACTCGGGGTGAGGTGTTACCAGTGTCCGATATAGTGGTAATATAATCTCCCTCTTCCTGCTACTAATACCTCTTCTTATACACAGTACTCGGGGTGAGGTGTTACCAGTGTCCTAAATAGTGGTAATATAACTTCCCTCTTCCTGCTACTAATACCTCGTCCTTTACACAGTACTCGGGGTGAGGTGTTACCAGTGCCCTATACAGTGGAAATATAACCTCCCTCTTCCTGCTTCTTATACCTCTTCCTATACACTGTACTCGGGGTGATGTGTTACCGGTGACCTTTATAGTGGTAATATAACCTCCCTCTTCCTGCTACTAATACCTCTTCCTATACACAGTACTCGGGGTGAGGTGTTACCTGTGACTTATATAGTGGTAATATAATATAACCTCCCTTTTCCTGCTACTAATTCCTCGTCCTATACACAGTACTCGGGGTGAGGTGTTACCAGTGCCCTATACAGTGGGAATATAACCTCCCTCTTCCTGCTACTAATACCTCATCCTATACACTGTACTCGGGGTGAGGTGTTACCAGTGTCCTATATAGTGGTAATATAACCTCCCTCTTCCTGCTACTAATACCTCGTCCTATACACAGTACTCGGGGTGTGATGTTACCAGTGACATATACAGTGGTAATATAACCTCCCTCTTCCTGCTACTAATACCTCGTCCTATACACTGTTCTCGGGGTGAGATGTTACCAGTGACCTATACAGTGGTAATATAACCTCCCTCTTCCTGCTACTAATACCTCTTCCTATACACAGTACTCGGGGTGAGATGTTACCAGTGACCTATACAGTGGTAATATAACCTCCCTCTTCCTGCTACTAATACCTCGTCCTATACACAGTACTCGGGGTGAGATGTTACCAGTGTCCTATACAGTGGTAATATAACCTCCCTCTTCCTGCTACTAATACTTCGTCCTATACCCTGTACTCGGGGTGAGGTGTTACCAGTGTCCTATATAGTGGTAATATAACCTCCCTCTTCCTGCTACTAATACCTCGTCCTATACACTGTACTCGGGGTGAGGTGTTACCAGTGTCCTATACAGTGGTAATATAACCTCCCTTTTCCTGCTACTAATACCTCTTCCTATACACAGTACTTGGGGTGAGGTGTTACAAGTGTCCTATATAGCAGTAATATAATCTCCCTCTTGCTGCTACTAATACCTCGTCCTATACACAGTACTCGGGGTGAGGTGTTACCAGTGACCTTTGTAGTGGTAATATAACCTCCCTGTTCCTGGTACTAATACCTCTTCCTATACACAGTACTCGGGGTGAGGTGTTATCTGTGACTTATATAGTGGTAATATAACCTCCCTCTTCCTGCTACTAATACCTCTTCCTATACACAGTACTCGGGGTGAGATGTTACCAGTGACCTATACAGTGGTAATATAACCTCCCTCTTCCTGCTACTAATACCTCGTCCTATACACAGTACTCGGGGTGAGATGTTACCAGTGTCCTATACAGTGGTAATATAACCTCCCTCTTCCTGCTACTAATGCCTCGTCCTATACACTGTACTCGGGGTGAGGTGTTACAAGTGTCCTATATAGTGGTAATATAATCTCCCTCTTCCTGCTACTAATACCTCGTCCTATACACAGTACTCGGGGTGAGGTGTTACCAGTGACCTTTGTAGTGGTAATATAACCTCCCTGTTCCTGGTACTAATACCTCTTCCTATACACAGTACTCGGGGTGAGGTGTTATCTGTGACTTATATAGTGGTAATATAACCTCCCTCTTCCTGCTACTAATACCTCTTCCTATACACAGTACTCGGGGTGAGATGTTACCAGTGACCTATACAGTGGTAATATAACCTCCCTCTTCCTGCTACTAATACCTCGTCCTATACACAGTACTTGGGGTGAGATGTTACCAGTGTCCTATACAGTGGTAATATAACCTCCCTCTTCCTGCTACTAATACTTCGTCCTATACACAGTACTCGGGGTGAGATGTTACCAGTGTCCTATACAGTGGTAATATAACCTCCCTCTTCCTGCTACTAATGCCTCGTCCTATACACTGTACTCGGGGTGAGGTGTTACCAGTGTCCTATATAGTGGTAATATAACCTCCCTCTTCCTGCTACTAATACCTGTACCTCTTCCTATACACTGTACTCGGGGTGAGGTGTTACCAGTGTCCTATACAGTGGTAATATAACCTCCCTCTTCCTGCTACTAATACCTCGTCCTATACACTGTACTCAGGGTGAGGTGTTACCAGTGTCCTATATGGTGGTAATATAACCACCCTCTTCCTGCTACTAATACCTCTTCCTATACACAGTACTCGGGGTGAGGTGTTACCAGTGCCCTATACAGTGGTAATATAATCTCCCTCTTCCTGCTACTAATACCTCTTCTTATACACAGTACTCGGGGTGAGATGTTACCAGTGTCCTATATAGTGGTAATATAACCTCCCTCTTCCTGCTTCTTATACCTCTTCCTATACACAGTACTCGGGGTGAGGTGTTACCTGTGACTTATATAGTGGTAATATAACCTCCCTTTTCCTGCTACTAATACCTCGTCCTATACACAGTACTCGGGATGAGGTGCTACCAGTGCCCTACACAGTGGGAATATAACCTCCCTCTTCCTGCCACTAATACCTCGTCCTATACACTGTACTCGGGGTGAGGTGTTACCAGTGTCCTATATAGTGGTAATATAACCTCCCTCTTCCTGCTACTAATACCTCGTCCTATACACAGTACTCGGGGTGTGATGTTACCAGTGACATATACAGTGGTAATATAACCTCCCTCTTCCTGCTACTAATACCTCGTCCTATACACTGTTCTCGGGGTGAGATGTTACCAGTAACCTATACAGTGGTAATATAACCTCCCTCTTCCTGCTTCTTATACCTCTTCCTATACACAGTACTCGGGGTGAGGTGTTACCTGTGACTTATATAGTGGTAATATAACCTCCCTTTTCCTGCTACTAATACCTCGTCCTATACACAGTACTCGGGATGAGGTGCTACCAGTGCCCTACACAGTGGGAATATACCCTCCCTCTTCCTGCTACTAATACCTATTCCTATACACAGTACTCAGGGTGAGGTGTTACAAGTATCCTATATAGTGGTAATATAATCTTCCTCTTCCTGCTACTAATACCTCTTCCTATACACAGTACTCGGGGTGAGGTGTTAATACTATCCTATCTAGTGGTAATATAACCTCCCTCTTCCTGCTACTAATACCTCTTCCTATACACAGTACTTGGGGTGAGATGTTACCAGTGACCTATATAGTGGTAATATAACCTCCCTCTTCCTGCTACTAATACCTGTACCTCTTCCTATACACAGTACTCAGGGTGAGGTGTTACCAGTGACCTATATAGTGGTAATATAACCTCCCTCTTCCTGCTACTAATACCTCTTCCTATACACAGTACTTGGGGTGAGATGTTACCAGTGACCTATATAGTGGTAATATAACCTCCCTCTTCCTGCTACTAATACCTGTACCTCTTTATATACACAGTACTTGGGGTGAGGTGTTACAAGTGAACTATATAGTGGTAATATAACCTCACTCTACCTGCTACTAATACCTCCCTCTTCCTGCTACTAATACCTCTTCCTGTACACAGTACTTGGGGTGAGGTGTTACAAGTGAACTATATAGTGGTAATATAACCTCCCTCTGTTTGCTACTAATACCTCTTCCTTTACACAGTACTCTGGGTGAGATGTTACCTGTGACATATATAGTGGTAATATAACCCCCCTCTTCCTCCTATTAATACCTTTTCCTATACACAGTACTTGGGGTGAGGTGTTACCAGTCTCTTATACAGTGTAGTGGTAATATAACCTCCCTCTTCCTGCCACTAATACCTCTTCCCATACACAGTACTTGGGGTGAGGTGTTACCAGTGCCCTATACAGTGAGAATATAACCTCACTCTTCCTGCAATTAATACCTCGTCCTATACACTGTACTCGGGGTGAGGTGTTACCAGAGTCCTATATAGTGGTAATATAATCTCCCTCTTCCTGCTACTAATACCTCGTCCTATACACAGTACTCAGGGTGTGATGTTACCAGTGACATATACAGTGGTAATATAACCTCCCTCTTCCTGCTACTAATACCTCGTCCTATACACTGTACTCGGGGTGAGATGTTACCAGTGACCTATACAGTGGTAATATAACCTCCCTCTTCCTGCTACTAATACCTCGTCCTATACACAGTACTCGGGGTGAGATGTTACCAGTGTCCTATACAGTGGTAATATAACCTCCCTCTTCCTGCTACTAATACCTCGTCCTATACACTGTACTCGGGGTGAGGTGTTACCAGTGTCCTATATAGTGGTAATATAACCTCCCTCTTCCTGCTACTAATACCTCGTCCTATACACTGTACTCGGGGTGAGGTGTTACCAGTGTCCTATACAGTGGTAATATAACCTCCCTCTTCCTGCTACTAATACCTCTTCCTATACACAGTACTTGGGGCGAGGTGTTACAAGTGTCCTATATAGTGGTAATATAACCTCCCTCTTCCTGCTACTAATACGTCTTCCTATACACAGTACTCTGAGTGAGATGTTATCAGTGACCTATACAGTGGTAATATAACCTCCCTCTTCCTGCTACTAATACCTCGTCCTATACACAGTACTCGGGGTGAGATGTTACCAGTGTCCTATACAGTGGTAATATAACCTCCCTCTTCCAGCTACTAATACCTCATCCTATACACTGTACTCGGGGTGAGGTGTTACCAGTGTCCTATATAGTGGTAATATAACTTCCCTCTTCCTGCTACTAATACCTGTGCCTCTTCCTATACACTGTACTCGGGGTGAGGTGTTACCAGTGTCCTATACAGTGGTAATATAACCTCCCTCTTCCTGCTACTAATACCTCGTCCTATACACTGTACTCGGGGTGAGGTATTACCAGTGTCCTATTCGGTGGTAATATAACCTCCCTCTTCCTGCTACTAATACCTCTTCCTATACACAGTACTTGGGGTGAGGTGCTACCAGTGACCTATATAGTGGTAATATAACCTCCCTCTTCCTGCTATTAATACCTCTTCCTATACACACTACTCGGGGTGAGGTGCTACCAGTGACCTATATAGTGGTAATATAACCTCCCTCTCCTGCTACTAATACCTCTTCCTATACACAGTACTCGGGGCAAGATGTTACCAGTGACCTATATAGTGGTAATATAACCTCCCTCTTTCCTGCTAATACCTCTTCCTATACACAGTACTCGGGGTGAGTTGTTACCAGTGTCCTATACAGTGGTAATATAATCTCCCTCTTCCTGCTACTAATACCTCTTCTTATACACAGTACTCGGGGTTAGGTGTTACCAGTGTCCTATATAGTGGTAATATAACTTCCCTCTTCCTGCTACTAATTCCTCGTCCTATACACAGTACTCGGGGTGAGGTGTTACCAGTGCCCTATACAATGGTAATATAACCTCCCTCTTCCTGCTACTTATACCTCTTCCTATACACTGTACTCGGGGTGATGTGTTACCAGTGACCTTTATAGTGGTAATATAACCTCCCTGTTCCTGCTACTAATACCTCTTCCTATACACAGTACTCGGGGTGAGGTGTTACCTGTGACATACAGTGGTAATATAACCTCCCTCTTCCTGCTACTAATACCTCTTCCTATACACAGTACTCGGGGTGAGATGTTACCAGTGACCTATACAGTGGTAATATAACCTCCCTCTTCCTGCTACTAATACCTCGTCCTATACACAGTACTCGGGGTGAGGTGTTACCAGTGTCCTATATAGTGGTAATATAACCTCCCTCTTCCTGCTACTAATACCTTGTCCTATACACTGTACTCGGGGTGAGGTGTTACCAGTGTCCTATATAGTGGTAATATAATCTCCCTCTTCCTGCTACTAATACCTCGTCCTATACACAGTACTCAGGGTGTGATGTTACCAGTGACATATACAGTGGTAATATAACCTCCCTCTTCCTGCTACTAATACCTCATCCTATACACTGTACTCGGGGTGAGATGTTACCAGTGACCTATACAGTGGTAATATAACCTCCCTCTTCCTGCTACTAATACCTCTTCCTATACACAGTAATCGGGGTGAGATGTTACCAGTGACCTATATAGTGGTAATATAACCTCCCTCTTCCTGCTACTAATACCTGTACCTCTTTATATACACAGTACTTGGGGTGAGGTGTTACAAGTGAACTATATAGTGGTAATATAACCTCACTCTACCTGCTACTAATACCTCCCTCTTCCTGCTACTAATACCTCTTCCTGTACACAGTACTTGGGGTGAGGTGTTACAAGTGAACTATATAGTGGTAATATAACCTCCCTCTGTTTGCTACTAATACCTCTTCCTTTACACAGTACTCTGGGTGAGATGTTACCTGTGACATATATAGTGGTAATATAACCCCCCTCTTCCTCCTATTAATACCTCTTCCTATACACAGTACTTGGGGTGAGGTGTTACCAGTCTCTTATACAGTGTAGTGGTAATATAACCTCCCTCTTCCTGCCACTAATACCTCTTCCCATACACAGTACTCGGGGTGAGGTGTTACCAGTGCCCTATACAGTGAGAATATAATCTCCCTCTTCCTGCTACTAATACCTCGTCCTATACACAGTACTCAGGGTGTGATGTTACCAGTGACATATACAGTGGTAATATAACCTCCCTCTTCCTGCTACTAATACCTCTTCCTATACACAGTACTCGGGGCAAGATGTTACCAGTGACCTATATAGTGGTAATATAACCTCCCTCTTTCCTGCTAATACCTCTTCCTATACACAGTACTTGGGGCGAGGTGTTACAAGTGTCCTATATAGTGGTAATATAACCTCCCTCTTCCTGCTACTAATACGTCTTCCTATACACAGTACTCGGAGTGAGATGTTACCAGTGACCTATACAGTGGTAATATAACCTCCCTCTTCCTGCTACTAATACCTCGTCCTATACACAGTACTCGGGGTGAGATGTTACCAGTGTCCTATACAGTGGTAATATAACCTCCCTCTTCCAGCTACTAATACCTCTTCCTATACACAGTACTCGGGGTGAGGTGTTACCTGTGACATACAGTGGTAATATAACCTCCCTCTTCCTGCTACTAATACCTCTTCCTATACACAGTACTCGGGGTGAGATGTTACCAGTGACCTATACAGTGGTAATATAACCTCCCTCTTCCTGCTACTAATACCTCGTCCTATACACAGTACTCGGGGTGAGGTGTTACCAGTGTCCTATATAGTGGTAATATAACCTCCCTCTTCCTGCTACTAATACCTGTACCTCTTCCTATACACTGTACTCGGGGTGAGGTGTTACCAGTGTCCTATACAGTGGTAATATAACCTCCCTCTTCCTGCTACTAATACCTCGTCCTATACACTGTACTCGGGGTGAGGTGTTACCAGTGTCCTATATAGTGGTAATATAATCTCCCTCTTCCTGCTACTAATACCTCGTCCTATACACAGTACTCAGGGTGTGATGTTACCAGTGACATATACAGTGGTAATATAACCTCCCTCTTCCTGCTACTAATACCTCGTCCTATACACTGTACTCGGGGTGAGATGTTACCAGTGACCTATACAGTGGTAATATAACCTCCCTCTTCCTGCTACTAATACCTCTTCCTATACACAGTAATCGGGGTGAGATGTTACCAGTGACCTATACAGTGGTAATATAACCTCCCTCTTCCTGCTACTAATACCTCGTCCTATACACAGTACTCGGGGTGAGATGTTACCAGTGTCCTATACAGTGGTAATATAACCTCCCTCTTCCTGCTACTAATACCTCGTCCTATACACTGTACTCGGGGTGAGGTGTTACCAGTGTCCTATATAGTGGTAATATAAGCTCCCTCTTCCTGCTACTAATACCTCGTCCTATACACTGTACTCGGGGTGAGGTGTTACCAGTGTCCTATATAGTGGTAATATAACCTCCCTCTTCCTGCTACTAATACCTCTTCCTATACACTGTTCTCGGGGTGAAGTATTACCAGTGACCTATATAGTAGTAATATAGCCTCCCACTTCCTGCTACTAATACCTCTTCCTATACACAGTTCTCGGGGTGAGGTGTTACCAGTGCCTATATAGTGGTAATATAACCTCCCTCTTCTTGCTTCTAATACCTCTTCCTATACACAGTACTCGGGGTGAGGTTTTACCAGTGTCCTATATAGTGGTAATATAACCTCCCTCTTCCTGCTACTAATACCTCTTACTATACACAGTACTCGGGGTGAGATGTTACCAGTGCCCTATACAGTGGGAATATAACCTCCCTCTTCCTGCTACTAATACCTCGTCCTATACACTGTACTCGGGGTAAGGTGTTACCAGTGTCCTATATAGTGGTAATATAACCTCCCTCTTCCTGCTACTAATACCTCGTCCTATACACAGTACTCGGGGTGTGATGTTACCAGTGACATATACAGTGGTAATATAACCTCCCTCTTCCTGCTACTAATACCTCGTCCTATACACTATACTCGGGGTGAGATGTTACCAGTGACCTATACAGTGGTAATATAACCTCCCTCTTCCTGCTACTAATACCTCTTCCTATACACAGTACTCGGGGTGAGATGTTACCAGTGACCTATACAGTGGTAATATAACCTCCCTCTTCCTGCTACTAATACCTCGTCCTATACACAGTACTCGGGGTGAGATGTTACCAGTGTCCTATGCAGTGGTAATATAACCTCCCTCTTCCTGCTACTAATACCTCGTCCTATACACTGTACTCGGGGTGAGGTGTTACCAGTGTCCTATATAATGGTAATATAATCTCCTCTTCTTGCTACTAATACCTCGTCCTATACACAGTACTCGGGGTGAGGTGTTACCAGTGCCCTATATAGTGGTAATATAACCTCCCTCTTCCTGCTACTAATTTGTCCTATATGCAGTACTCGGGGTGAGGTGTTACCAGGGCCCTATATAGTGGTAATATAACCTCCCTCTTCCTGCTACTAATACCTCTTCCTATACACAGTACTCAGGGTAAGGTGTTACCAGTGCCCTATACAGTGGTAATATAACCTCCCTCTTCCTGCTACTAATACCTCGTCCTATACACAGTACTCGGGGTGAGGTGTTACCAGTGCCCTATATAGTGGTAATATAACCTCCCTCTTCCTGCTACTAATTTGTCCTATATGCAGTACTCGGGGTGAGGTGTTACCAGTGCCCTATATAGTGGTAATATAACCTCCCTCTTCCTGCTACTAATACCTCTTCCTATACACAGTACTCGGGGTGAGATGTTACCAGTGTCCTATATAGTGGTAATATAACCTCCCTCTTCCTGCTACTAATACCTCTTCCTATACACTGTATGCGGGGTGATGTGTTACCAGTCACCTTTATAGTGGTAATATAACCTCCCTCTTCCTGCTACTAATACCTCTTCCGATACACTGTACTCGGGGTGAGATGTTACCAGTGTCCTATATAGTGGTAATATAACCTCCCTCTTCCTGCTACTAATACCTCTTCCTATACACTGTTCTCGGGGTGAAGTATTACCAGTGACCTATATAGTAGTAATATAGCCTCCCACTTCCTGCTACTAATACCTCTTCCTATACACAGTTCTCGGGGTGAGGTGTTACCAGTGCCTATATAGTGGTAATATAACCTCCCTCTTCTTGCTTCTAATACCTCTTCCTATACACAGTACTCGGGGTGAGGTTTTACCAGTGTCCTATATAGTGGTAATATAACCTCCCTCTTCCTGCTACTAATACCTCTGACTATACACAGTACTCGGGGTGAGATGTTACCAGTGCCCTATACAGTGGGAATATAACCTCCCTCTTCCTGCTACTAATACCTCGTCCTATACACTGTACTCGGGGTAAGGTGTTACCAGTGTCCTATATAGTGGTAATATAACCTCCCTCTTCCTGCTACTAATACCTCGTCCTATACACAGTACTCGGGGTGTGATGTTACCAGTGACATATACAGTGGTAATATAACCTCCCTCTTCCTGCTACTAATACCTCGTCCTATACACTATACTCGGGGTGAGATGTTACCAGTGACCTATACAGTGGTAATATAACCTCCCTCTTCCTGCTACTAATACCTCTTCCTTTACACAGTACTCGGGGTGAGATGTTACCAGTGACCTATACAGTGGTAATATAACCTCCCTCTTCCTGCTACTAATACCTCGTCCTATACACAGTACTCGGGGTGAGATGTTACCAGTGTCCTATGCAGTGGTAATATAACCTCCCTCTTCCTGCTACTAATACCTCGTCCTATACACTGTACTCGGGGTGAGGTGTTACCAGTGTCCTATATAGTGGTAATATAACCTCCCTCTTCCTGCTACTAATACCTCTTCCTATACACAGTACTTGGGGTGAGGTGTTACCAGTGTCCTATATAATGGTAATATAATCTCCCTCTTCCTGCTACTAATACCTCGTCCTATACACAGTACTCGGGGTGAGGTGTTACCAGTGCCCTATATAGTGGTAATATAACCTCCCTCTTCCTGCTACTAATTTGTCCTATATGCAGTACTCGGGGTGAGGTGTTACCAGTGCCCTATATAGTGGTAATATAACCTCCCTCTTCCTGCTACTAATACCTCTTCCTATACACAGTACTCAGGGTAAGGTGTTACCAGTGCCCTATACAGTGGTAATATAACCTCCCTCTTCCTGCTACTAATACCTCTTCCTATACACAGTACTCGGGGTGAGGTGTTACCAGTGTCCTATTAGTGGTAATATAACCTCAATCTTCCTCCTACTAATACCGGTACCTCTTCCTATACACAGTACCCGGGGTGAGGTGTTACCAGTGCCCTATACAGTGGTAATATAACCTCCCTCTTCCTGCTACTAATACCTCTTCCTATACACAGTACTCCGGGTGAGGTGTGACCAGTGCCCTATACAGTGGTAATATAACCTCCCTCTTCCTGCTACTAATACCTCTTCCTATACACAGTACTCGGGGTGAGGTGTTACCAGTGCCCTATATAATTGTAATATAACCTCCCTCTTCCTGCTACTAATACCTATGCCTATACACAGTACTCGGGGTGAGGTGTTACCAGTGTCCTATATAATGGTAATATAACCTCTCTCTTCCTGCTACTAATACCTCTTCCTATACACAGTACTCGGGGTGAGGTGTTACCAGTGTCCTATATAATGGTAATATAACCTCCCTCTTCCTGCTACTAATACCTCGTCCTATACACTGTACTCGGGGTGAGGTGTTACCAGTGTCCTATATAGTGGTAATATAACCTCCCTCTTCCTGCTACTAATACGTCCTATATGCAGTACTCGGGCTGAGGTGTTACCAGTGCCCTATATAGTGGTAATATAACCTCCCTCTTCCTGCTACTAATACCTCTTCCTATACACAGTACTCGGGGTGAGGTGTTACCAGTGCCCTATACAGTGGTAATATAACCTCCCTCTTCCTGCTACTAATACCTCTTCCTATACACAGTACTCGGGGTGAGGTGTTACCAGTGTCCCATTAGTGGTAATATGACCTCCCTCTTCCTGCTACTAATACCTGTACCTTTTCCTATACACAGTACTCGGGGTGAGGTGTTACCAGTGCCCTATACAGTGGTAATATAACCTCCCTCTTCCTGCTACTAATACCTCTTCCTATACACTGTACTCGGGGTGAGGTGTTACCAGTTCCCTATACAGTGGTAATATAACCTCCCTCTTCCTGGTACTAATACCTCTTCCTATACACACTACTCGGGGTGAGGTGTTACAAGTGTCCTATACAATGGTAATATAACCTCCCTCTTCCAGCTACTAATACCTCGTCCTATACACAGTACTCGGGGTGAGGTGTTACCTGTGACTTAGATAGTGGTAATATAACCTCCCTTTTCCTGCTACTAATACCTCGTCCTATACAAAGTACTCGGGGTGTGATGTTACCAGTGACATATACAGTGGTAATATAACCTCCCTCTTCCTGCTACTAATACCTCGTCCTATACACTGTTCTCGGGGTGAGATGTTACCAGTGACCTATACAGTGATAATATAACCTCCCTCTTCCTGCTACTAATACTTCGTCCTATACACTGTACTCGGGGTGAGGTGTTACCAGTGTCCTATATAGTGGTAATATAACCTCCCTCTTCCTGCTACTAATACCTCGTCCTATACACTGTACTCGGGGTGAGATGTTACCAGTGTCCTATACAGTGGTAATATAACCTCCCTTTTCCTGCTACTAATACCTCTTCCTATACACAGTACTCGGGGTGAGGTGTTACCAGTGCCCTATATAATGGTAATATAACCTCCCTCTTCCTGCTACTAATACCTCTTCCTATACACAGTACTCGGGGTGAGGTGTTACCAGTGTCCTATATAATGGTAATATAACCTCTCTCTTCCTGCTACTAATACCTCTTCCTATACACAGTACTCGGGGTGAGGTGTTACCAGTGTCCTATATAATGGTAATATAACCTCCCTCTTCCTGCTACTAATACCTCGTCCTATACACAGTACTTGGGGTGAGGTGTTACCAGTTCCCTATATAGAGGTAATATAACCTCCCTCTTCCTGCTACTAATACGTCCTATATGCAGTACTCGGGGTGAGGTGTTACCAGTGCCCTATATAGTGGTAATATAACCTCCCTCTTCCTGCTACTAATACCTCTTCCTATACACAGTACTCGGGGTGAGGTGTTACCAGTGCCCTATACAGTGGTAATATAACCTCCCTCTTCCTGCTACTAATACCTCTTCCTATACACAGTACTTGGGGTGAGGTGTTACCAGTGTCCCAATAGTGGTAATATCACCTCCCTCTTCCTGCTACTAATACCTGTACCTTTTCCTATACACAGTACTCGGGGTGAGGTGTTACCAGTGCCCTATACAGTGGTAATATAACCTCCCTCTTCCTGCTACTAATACCTCTTCCTATACACAGTACTCGGGGTGAGGTGTTACCAGTGCCCTATACAGTGGTAATATAACCTCCCTCTTCCTGGTACTAATACCTCTTCCTATACACACTACTCGGGGTGAGGTGTTACCAGTGTCCTATACAATGGTAATATAACCTCCCTCTTCCTGCTACTAATACCTCGTCCTATACACAGTACTCGGGGTGAGGTGTTACCAGTGTCCTATATAGTGGTAATATAACCTCCCTCTTCCTGCTACTAATTCCTCTTCCTTTACACAGTACTCGGGGTGATGTGTTACCAGTGCCCTATATAGTGGTAATATAACCTCCCTCTTCCTGCTACTAATACCTTTTCCTATACAGAGTACTCGGGGTGAGGTGTTACCAGTGCCCTATACAGTGGCAATATAACCTCCCTCTTCCTGCTACTAATACCTCTTCCTATACACAGTATTCGGGGTGAGGTGTTACCAGTGTCCTTTTAGTGGTAATATAACCTCCCTCTTCCTGCTACTAATACCTGTACCTCTTCCTATACACAGTACTCGGGGTGAGGTGTTACCAGTGTCCTATATAGAGGTAATATAACCTCCCTCTTCCTGCTACTAATACCTCTTCCTATACACAGTACTCGGGGTGAGGTGTTACCAGTGCCCTATATAGTGGTAATATAACCTCCCTCTTCCTGCTACTAATACCTGTACCTTTTCCTATACACAGTACTCGGGGTGAGGTGTTACCAGTGTCCTATATAGTGGTAATATAATCTCCCTCTTTCTGCTACTAATACCTCGTCCTATACACAGTACTCGGGGTGAGGTGTTACCAGTGTCCGATATAGTGGTAATATAATCTCCCTCTTCCTGCTACTAATACCTCTTCTTATACACAGTACTCGGGGTGAGGTGTTACCAGTGTCCTATATAGTGGTAATATAACTTCCCTCTTCCTGCTACTAATACCTCGTCCTATACACAGTACTCGGGGTGAGCTGTTACCAGTGCCCTATACAGTGGAAATATAACCTCCCTCTTCCTGCTTCTTATACCTCTTCCTATACACTGTACTCGGGGTGATGTGTTACCGGTGACCTTTATAGTGGTAATATAACCTCCCTTTTCCTGCTACTAATACCTCGTCCTATACACAGTACTCGGGGTGAGGTGTTACCAGTGCCCTATACAGTGGGAATATAACCTCCCTCTTCCTGCTACTAATACCTCATCCTATACACTGTACTCGGGTTGAGGTGTTACCAGTGTCCTATATAGTGGTAATATAACCTCCCTCTTCCTGCTACTAATACCTCGTCCTATACACAGTACTCGGGGTGTGATGTTACCAGTGACATATACAGTGGTAATATAACCTCCCTCTTCCTGCTACTAATACCTCGTCCTATACACTGTTCTCGGGGTGAGATGTTACCAGTGACCTATACAGTGGTAATATAACCTCCCTCTTCTTCTACTAATACCTCTTCCTATACACAGTACTCGGGGTGAGATGTTACCAGTGACCTATACAGTGGTAATATAACCTCCCTCTTCCTGCTACTAATACCTCGTCCTATACACAGTACTCGGGGTGAGATGTTACCAGTGTCCTATGCAGTGGTAATGTAACCTCCCTCTTCCTGCTACTAATACCTCGTCCTATACACTGTACTCGGGGTGAGGTGTTACCAGTGTCCTATATAGTGGTAATATAACCTTCCTCTTCCTGCTACTAATACCTCCTCCTATACACAGTACTCGTGGTGAGGTGTCACCAGTGTCCTATATAGTGGTAATATAACCTCCCGCTTCCTGCTACTAATACCTCTTCCTGTACACAGTACTCGGGGTGAGATGTTACCAGTGTCCTATATAGTGGTAATATAACCTCCCTCTTCCTGCTACTAATACCTCTTCCTATACACAGTACTCGGGGTGAGGTGTTACCAGTGACCTATATAGTGGTAATATAATCTCCCATTTCCTGCTACTAATACCTCTTCCTATACACTGTACTCGGGGTGATGAGTTACCAGTCACCTTTATAGTGGTAATATAACCTCCCTCTTCCTGCTACTAATACCTCTTCCTATACACTGTACTCGGGGTGAGATGTTACCAGTGTTCTTTATGAGGTAATATAACCTCCCTCATCCTGCTACCTCTTCCTATACACAGTACTCGGGGTGAGGTGTTACCAGTGCCCTATATAGTGGTAATATAACCTCCCTCTTCCTGCTACTAATATCTCTTCCTATACACAGTACTCGGGGTGAGGTGTTACCAGTGCCCTATATAGTGGTAATATAACCTCCCCCTTCCTGCTACTAATACCTCTTCCTATACACAGTACTCGGGGTGAGGTGTTACCAGTGCCCTATATAGTGGTAATATAACCTCCCTCTTCCTGCTACTAATACCTCTTCCTGTACACAATACTCGGGGTGAGATGTTACCAGTGCCCTATATAGTGGTAATATAACCTCCCTCTTCCTGCTACTAATACCTCTTCCTATACACAGTACTCGGGGTGAGGTGTCACCAGTGTCCAATATAGTGGTAATATAACCTCCCTCTTCCTGCTACTAATACCTCTTCCTGTACACAGTACTCGGGGTGAGATGTTACCAGTGTCCTATTTAGTGGTAATATAACCTCCCTCTTCCTGCTACTAATACCTCTTCCTATACTCAGTACTCGAGGTGAGGTGTTACCAGTGACCTATATAGTGGTAATATAACCTCCCATTTCCTGCTACTAATACCTCTTCCTATACACTGTACGCGGGGTGATGTGTTACCAGTCACCTTTATAGTGGTAATATAACCTCCCTCTTCCTGCTACTAATACCTCTTCCGATACACTGTACTCGGGGTGAGATGTTACCAGTGTCCTATATAGTGGTAATATAACCTCCCTCTTCCTGCTACTAATACCTCTTCCTATACACTGTTCTCGGGGTGAAGTATTACCAGTGACCTATATAGTAGTAATATAGCCTCCCACTTCCTGCTACTAATACCTCTTCCTATACACAGTTCTCGGGGTGAGGTGTTACCAGTGCCTATATAGTGGTAATATAACCTCCCTCTTCTTGCTACTAATACCTCTTCCTATACACAGTACTCGGGGTGAGGTTTTACCAGTGTCCTATATAGTGGTAATATAACCTCCCTCTTCCTGCTACTAATACCTCTTACTATACACAGTACTCGGGGTGAAATGTTACCAGTGTCCTATTAGTGGTAATATAAACTCCCTCTTCCTGCTACTAATACCTCTTCTTATACACAGTACTCGGGGTGAGGTTTTACCAGTGTCCTATATAGTGGTAATATAACCTCTCTCTTCCTGCTTCTAATATCTCTTCCTATACACAATACTCGGGGTGAGGTGTTACCAGTGACCTATATAGTGGTAACATAATCTCCCTCTTTCTGCTACTAATACCTCGTCCTATACACAGTACTCGGGGTGAGGTGTTACCAGTGTCCTATATAGTGGTAATATAATCTCCCTCTTCCTGCTACTAATACCTCTTCTTATACACAGTACTCGGGGTGAGGTGTTACCAGTGTCCTATATAGTGGTAACATAACTTCCCTCTTCCTGCTACTAATTCCTCGTCCTATACACAGTACTCGGGGTGAGGTGTTACCAGTGCCCTATACAGTGGTAATATAACCTCCCTCTTCCTGCTACTTATACCTCTTCCTGTACACTGTACTCGGGGTGATGTGTTACCAGTGACCTTTATAGTGGTAATATAACTTCCCTCTTCCTGCTACTAATACCTCTTCCTCTACACAGTTCTCGGGGTGAGGTGTTACCTGTGACTTATATAGTGGTAATATAACCTCCCTTTTCCTGCTACTAATACCTCGTCCTATACACAGTACTCGGGGTGAGGTGTTACCAGTGCCCTGTACAGTGGGAATATAACCTCCCTCTTCCTGCTACTAATACCTCGTCCTATACACTGTACTCGGGGTAAGGTGTTACCAGTGTCCTATATAGTGGTAATATAACCTCCCTCTTCCTGCTACTAATACCTCGTCCTATACACAGTACTCGGGGTGTGATGTTACCAGTGACATATACAGTGTTAATATAACCTCCCTCTTCCTGCTACTAATACCTCGTCCTATACACTATACTCGGGGTGAGATGTTACCAGTGACCTATACAGTGGTAATATAACCTCCCTCTTCCTGCTACTAATACCTCTTCCTATACACAGTACTCGGGGTGAGATGTTACCAGTGTCCTATGCAGTGGTAATATAACCTCCCTCTTCCTGCTACTAATACCTCGTCCTATACACTGTACTCGGGGTGAGGTGTTTCCAGTGTCCTATATAGTGGTAATATAACCTTCCTCTTCCTGCTACTAATACCTCCTCCTATACACAGTACTCGTGGTGAGGTGTCACCAGTGTCCTATATAGTGGTAATATAACCTCCCGCTTCCTGCTACTAATACCTCTTCCTGTACACAGTACTCGGGGTGAGATCTTACCAGTGTCCTATATAGTGGTAATATAACCTCCCTCTTCCTGCTACTAATACCTCTTCCTATACACAGTACTCGGGGTGAGGTGTTACCAGTGACCTATATAGTGGTAATATAACCTCCCATTTCCTGCTACTAATACCTCTTCCTATACACTGTACTCGGGGTGATGAGTTACCAGTCACCTTTATAGTGGTAATATAACCTCCCTCTTCCTGCTACTAATACCTCTTCCTATACACAGTACTCGGGGTGAGATGTTACCAGTGTTCTTTATGAGGTAATATAACCTCCCTCTTCCTGCTACCTCTTCCTATACACAGTACTCGGGGTGAGGTGTTACCAGTGCCCTATATAGTGGTAATATAACCTCCCTCTTCCTGCTACTAATATCTCTTCCTATACACAGTACTCGGGGTGAGGTGTTACCAGTGCCCTATATAGTGGTAATATAACCTCCCCCTTCCTGCTACTAATACCTCTTCCTATACACAGTACTCGGGGTGAGGTGTTACCAGTGCCCTATATAGTGGTAATATAACCTCCCTCTTCCTGCTACTAATACCTCTTCCTGTACACAGTACTCGGGGTGAGATGTTACCGGTGTCCTATATAGTGGTAATATAACCTCCCTCTTCCTGCTACTAATACCTCTTCCTATACACAGTACTCGGGGTGAGGTGTTACCAGTGACCTATATAGTGGTAATATAACCTCCCATTTCCTGCTACTAATACCTCTTCCTATACACTGTACGCGGGGTGATGTGTTACCAGTCACCTTTATAGTGGTAATATAACCTCCCTCTTCCTGCTACTAATACCTCTTCCGATACACTGTACTCGGGGTGAGATGTTACCAGTGTCCTATATAGTGGTAATATAACCTCCCTCTTCCTGCTACTAATACCTCTTCCTATACACTGTTCTCGGGGTGAAGTATTACCAGTGACCTATATAGTAGTAATATAGCCTCCCACTTCCTGCTACTAATACCTCTTCCTATACACAGTTCTCGGGGTGAGGTGTTACCAGTGCCTATATAGTGGTAATATAACCTCCCTCTTCTTGCTACTAATACCTCTTCCTATACACAGTACTCGGGGTGAGGTTTTACCAGTGTCCTATATAGTGGTAATATAACCTCCCTCTTCCTGCTACTAATACCTCTTACTATACACAGTACTCGGGGTGAGATGTTACCAGTGCCCTATACAGTGGGAATATAACCTCCCTCTTCCTGCTACTAATACCTCGTCCTATACACTGTACTCGGGGTAAGGTGTTACCAGTGTCCTATATAGTGGTAATATAACCTCCCTCTTCCTGCTACTAATACCTCGTCCTATACACTATACTCGGGGTGAGATGTTACCAGTGACCTATACAGTGGTAATATAACCTCCCTCTTCCTGCTACTAATACCTCTTCCTATACACAGTACTCGGGGTGAGATGTTACCAGTGACCTATACAGTGGTAATATAAGCTCCCTCTTCCTGCTACTAATACCTCGTCCTATACACAGTACTCGGGGTGAGATGTTACCAGTGTCCTATGCAGTGGTAATATAACCTCCCTCTTCCTGCTACTAATACCTCGTCCTATACACTGTACTCGGGGTGAGGTGTTACCAGTGCCCTATATAGTGGTAATATAACCTCCTTCTTCCTGCTACTAATTTGTCCTATATGCAGTACTCGGGGTGAGGTGTTACCAGTGCCCTATATAGTGGTAATATAACCTCCCTCTTCCTGCTACTAATACCTCTTCCTATACACAGTACTCAGGGTGAGGTGTTACCAGTGCCCTATACAGTGGTAATATAACCTCCCTCTTCCTGCTACTAATACCTCTTCCTATACACAGTACTCGGGGTGAGGTGTTACCAGTGCCCTATATAATTGTAATATAACCTCCCTCTTCCTGCTACTAATACCTATTCCTATACACAGTACACGGGGTGAGGTGTTACCAGTGTCCTATATAATGGTAATATAACCTCTCTCTTCCTGCTACTAATACCTCTTCCTATACACAGTACTCGGGGTGAGGTGTTACCAGTGTCCTATATAATGGTAATATAACCTCCCTCTTCCTGCTACTAATACCTCGTCCTATACACTGTACTCGGGGTGAGGTGTTACCAGTGTCCTATATAGTGGTAATATAACCTCCCTCTTCCTGCTACTAATACGTCCTATATGCAGTACTCGGTGTGAGGTGTTACCAGTGCCCTATATAGTGGTAATATAACCTCCCTCTTCCTGCTACTAATACCTCTTCCTATACACAGTACTCGGGGTGAGGTGTTACCAGTGCCCTATACAGTGGTAATATAACCTCCCTCTTCCTGCTACTAATACCTCTTCCTATACACAGTACTCGGGGTGAGGTGTTACCAGTGTCCCATTAGTGGTAATATGACCTCCCTCTTCCTGCTACTAATACCTGTACCTTTTCCTATACACAGTACTCGGGGTGAGGTGTTACCAGTGCCCTATACAGTGGTAATATAACCTCCCTCTTCCTGCTACTAATACCTCTTCCTATACACTGTACTCGGGGTGAGGTGTTACCAGTGCCCTATACAGTGGTAATATAACCTCCCTCTTCCTGGTACTAATACCTCTTCCTATACACACTACTCGGGGTGAGGTGTTACAAGTGTCCTATACAATGGTAATATAACCTCCCTCTTCCAGCTACTAATACCTCGTCCTATACACAGTACTCGGGGTGAGGTGTTACCTGTGATTTAGATAGTGGTAATATAACCTCCCTTTTCCTGCTACTAATACCTCGTCCTATACACAGTACTCGGGGTGTGATGTTACCAGTGACATATACAGTGGTAATATAACCTCCCTCTTCCTGCTACTAATACCTCGTCCTATACACTGTTCTCGGGGTGAGATGTTACCAGTGACCTATACAGTGATAATATAACCTCCCTCTTCCTGCTACTAATACTTCGTCCTATACACTGTACTCGGGGTGAGGTGTTACCAGTGTCCTATATAGTGGTAATATAACCTCCCTCTTCCTGCTACTAATACCTCGTCCTATACACTGTACTCGGGGTGAGGTGTTACCAGTGTCCTATACAGTGGTAATATAACCTCCCTTTTCCTGCTACTAATACCTCTTCCTATACACAGTACTCGGGGTGAGGTGTTACCAGTGCCCTATATAATGGTAATATAACCTCCCTCTTCCTGCTACTAATACCTCTTCCTATACACAGTACTCGGGGTGAGGTGTTACCAGTGTCCTATATAATGGTAATATAACCTCTCTCTTCCTGCTACTAATACCTCTTCCTATACACAGTACTCGGGGTGAGGTGTTACCAGTGTCCTATATAATGGTAATATAACCTCCCTCTTCCTGCTACTAATACCTCGTCCTATACACAGTACTCGGGGTGAGGTGTTACCAGTTCCCTATATAGAGGTAATATAACCTCCCTCTTCCTGCTACTAATACGTCCTATATGCAGTACTCGGGGTGAGGTGTTACCAGAGCCCTATATAGTGGTAATATAACCTCCCTCTTCCTGCTACTAATACCTCTTCCTATACACAGTACTCGGGGTGAGGTGTTACCAGTGCCCTATACAGTGGTAATATAACCTCCCTCTTCCTGGTACTAATACCTCTTCCTATACACAGTACTCGGGGTGAGGTGTTACCAGTGTCCCAATAGTGGTAATATCACCTCCCTCTTCCTGCTACTAATACCTGTACCTTTTCCTATACACAGTACTCGGGGTGAGGTGTTACCAGTGCCCTATACAGTGGTAATATAACCTCCCTCTTCCTGCTACTAATACCTCTTCCTATACACAGTACTCGGGGTGAGGTGTTACCAGTGCCCTATACAGTGGTAATATAACCTCCCTCTTCCTGGTACTAATACCTCTTCCTATACACACTACTCGGGGTGAGGTGTTACCAGTGTCCTATACAATGGTAATATAACCTCCCTCTTCCTGCTACTAATACCTCGTCCTATACACAGTACTCGGGGTGAGGTGTTACCAGTGTCCTATATAGTGGTAATATAACCTCCCTCTTCCTGCTACTAATTCCTCTTCCTTTACACAGTACTCGGGGTGATGTGTTACCAGTGCCCTATATAGTGGTAATATAACCTCCCTCTTCCTGCTACTAATACCTTTTCCTATACAGAGTACTCGGGGTGAGGTGTTACCAGTGCCCTATACAGTGGCAATATAACCTCCCTCTTCCTGCTACTAATACCTCTTCCTATACACAGTATTCGGGGTGAGGTGTTACCAGTGTCCTTTTAGTGGTAATATAACCTCCCTCTTCCTGCTACTAATACCTGTACCTCTTCCTATACACAGTACTCGGGGTGAGGTGTTACCAGTGTCCTATATAGAGGTAATATTACCTCCCTCTTCCTGCTACTAATACCTCTTCCTATACACAGTACTCGGGGTGAGGTGTTACCAGTGACCTTTGTAGTGGTAATATAACCTCCCTGTTCCTGGTACTAATACCTCTTCCTATACAGAGTACTCGGGGTGAGGTGTTATCTGTGACTTATATAGTGGTAATATAACCTCCCTCTTCCTGCTACTAATACCTCTTCCCATACACAGTACTCGGGGTGAGATGTTACCAGTGACCTATACAGTGGTAATATAACCTCCCTCTTCCTGCTACTAATACCTCGTCCTATACACAGTACTCGGGGTGAGATGTTACCAGTGTCCTATACAGTGGTAATATAACCTCCCTCTTCCTGCTACTAATGCCTCGTCCTATACACTGTACTCGGGGTGAGGTGTTACCAGTGTCCTATACAGTGGTAATATAACCTCCCTCTTTCTGCTACTAATACCTCGTCCTATACACTGTTCTCGGGGTGAGATGTTACCAGTGACCTATACAGTGGTAATATAACCTCCCTCTTCCTGCTACTAATACCTCTTCCTATACACAGTACTCGGGGTGAGATGTTACCAGTGACCTATACAGTGGTAATATAACCTCCCTCTTCCTGCTACTAATACCTCGTCCTATACACAGTACTCGGGGTGAGATGTTACCAGTGTCCTATACAGTGGTAATATAACCTCCCTCTTCCTGCTACTAATACTTCGTCCTATACACTGTACTCGGGGTGAGGTGTTACCAGTGTCCTATATAGTGGTAATATAACCTCCCTCTTCCTGCTACTAATACTTCGTCCTATACACTGTACTCGGGGTGAGGTGTTACCAGTGTCCTATACAGTGGTAATATAACCTCCCTTTTCCTGCTACTAATACCTCTTCCTATACACAGTACTTGGGGTGAGGTGTTACAAGTGTCCTATATAGTGGTAATATAATCTCCCTCTTCCTGCTACTAATACCTCGTCCTATACACAGTACTCGGGGTGAGGTGTTACCAGTGACCTTTGTAGTGGTAATATAACCTCCCTGTTCCTGGTACTAATACCTCTTCCTATACACAGTACTCGGGGTGAGGTGTTATCTGTGACTTATATAGTGGTAATATAACCTCCCTCTTCCTGCTACTAATACCTCTTCCTATACACAGTACTCGGGGTGAGATGTTACCAGTGACCTATACAGTGGTAATATAACCTCCCTCTTCCTGCTACTAATACCTCGTCCTATACACAGTACTCGGGGTGAGATGTTACCAGTGTCCTATACATTGGTAATATAACCTCCCTCTTCCTGCTACTAATGCCTCGTCCTATACACTGTACTCGGGGTGAGGTGTTACCAGTGTCCTATATAGTGGTAATATAACCTCCCTCTTCCTGCTACTAATACCTGTACCTCTTCCTATACACTGTACTCGGGGTGAGGTGTTACCAGTGTCCTATACAGTGGTAATATAACCTCCCTCTTCCTGCTACTAATACCTCGTCCTATACACTGTACTCAGGGTGAGGTGTTACCAGTGTCCTATATGGTGGTAATATAACCACCCTCTTCCTGCTACTAATACCTCTTCCTATACACAGTACTCGGGGTGAGGTGCTACCAGTGACTTATATAGTGGTAATATAACCTCCCTCTTCCTGCTATTAATACCTCTTCCTATACACAGTACTCGGGGTGAGGTGCTACCTGTGACCTATATAGTGGTAATATAACCTCCCTCTTCCTGCTACTAATACCTCGTCCTATACACTGTACTCGGGGTGAGGTGTTACCAGTGTCCTATATAGTGGTAATATAACCTCCCTCTTCCTGCTACTAATACCTCTTCCTATACACAGTACTCGGGGTGAGGTGCTACCAGTGACTTATATAGTGGTAATATAACCTCCCTCTTCCTGCTACTAATACCTCTTCCTATACACAGTACTCGGGGTGAGATGTTACCAGTGACCTATACAGTGGTAATATAACCTCCCTCTTCCTGCTACTAATACCTGTACCTCTTCCTATACACAGTACTCGGGGTGAGGTGTTACCAGTGTCCTATATAGAGGTAATATAACCTCCCTCTTCCTGCTACTAATACCTCTTCCTATACACAGTACTCGGGGTGAGGTGTTACCAGTGCCCTATATAGTGGTAATATAACCTCCCTCTTCCTGCTACTAATACCTGTACCTTTTCCTATACACAGTACTCGGGGTGAGGTGTTACCAGTGTCCTATATAGTGGTAATATAATCTCCCTCTTTCTGCTACTAATACCTCGTCCTATACACAGTACTCGGGGTGAGGTGTTACCAGTGTCCGATATAGTGGTAATATAATCTCCCTCTTCCTGCTACTAATACCTCTTCTTATACACAGTACTCGGGGTGAGGTGTTACCAGTGTCCTAAATAGTGGTAATATAACTTCCCTCTTCCTGCTACTAATACCTCGTCCTTTACACAGTACTCGGGGTGAGGTGTTACCAGTGCCCTATACAGTGGAAATATAACCTCCCTCTTCCTGCTTCTTATACCTCTTCCTATACACTGTACTCGGGGTGATGTGTTACCGGTGACCTTTATAGTGGTAATATAACCTCCCTCTTCCTGCTACTAATACCTCTTCCTATACACAGTACTCGGGGTGAGGTGTTACCTGTGACTTATATAGTGGTAATATAATATAACCTCCCTTTTCCTGCTACTAATTCCTCGTCCTATACACAGTACTCGGGGTGAGGTGTTACCAGTGCCCTATACAGTGGGAATATAACCTCCCTCTTCCTGCTACTAATACCTCATCCTATACACTGTACTCGGGGTGAGGTGTTACCAGTGTCCTATATAGTGGTAATATAACCTCCCTCTTCCTGCTACTAATACCTCGTCCTATACACAGTACTCGGGGTGTGATGTTACCAGTGACATATACAGTGGTAATATAACCTCCCTCTTCCTGCTACTAATACCTCGTCCTATACACTGTTCTCGGGGTGAGATGTTACCAGTGACCTATACAGTGGTAATATAACCTCCCTCTTCCTGCTACTAATACCTCTTCCTATACACAGTACTCGGGGTGAGATGTTACCAGTGACCTATACAGTGGTAATATAACCTCCCTCTTCCTGCTACTAATACCTCGTCCTATACACAGTACTCGGGGTGAGATGTTACCAGTGTCCTATACAGTGGTAATATAACCTCCCTCTTCCTGCTACTAATACTTCGTCCTATACCCTGTACTCGGGGTGAGGTGTTACCAGTGTCCTATATAGTGGTAATATAACCTCCCTCTTCCTGCTACTAATACCTCGTCCTATACACTGTACTCGGGGTGAGGTGTTACCAGTGTCCTATACAGTGGTAATATAACCTCCCTTTTCCTGCTACTAATACCTCTTCCTATACACAGTACTTGGGGTGAGGTGTTACAAGTGTCCTATATAGCAGTAATATAATCTCCCTCTTGCTGCTACTAATACCTCGTCCTATACACAGTACTCGGGGTGAGGTGTTACCAGTGACCTTTGTAGTGGTAATATAACCTCCCTGTTCCTGGTACTAATACCTCTTCCTATACACAGTACTCGGGGTGAGGTGTTATCTGTGACTTATATAGTGGTAATATAACCTCCCTCTTCCTGCTACTAATACCTCTTCCTATACACAGTACTCGGGGTGAGATGTTACCAGTGACCTATACAGTGGTAATATAACCTCCCTCTTCCTGCTACTAATACCTCGTCCTATACACAGTACTCGGGGTGAGATGTTACCAGTGTCCTATACAGTGGTAATATAACCTCCCTCTTCCTGCTACTAATGCCTCGTCCTATACACTGTACTCGGGGTGAGGTGTTACAAGTGTCCTATATAGTGGTAATATAATCTCCCTCTTCCTGCTACTAATACCTCGTCCTATACACAGTACTCGGGGTGAGGTGTTACCAGTGACCTTTGTAGTGGTAATATAACCTCCCTGTTCCTGGTACTAATACCTCTTCCTATACACAGTACTCGGGGTGAGGTGTTATCTGTGACTTATATAGTGGTAATATAACCTCCCTCTTCCTGCTACTAATACCTCTTCCTATACACAGTACTCGGGGTGAGATGTTACCAGTGACCTATACAGTGGTAATATAACCTCCCTCTTCCTGCTACTAATACCTCGTCCTATACACAGTACTTGGGGTGAGATGTTACCAGTGTCCTATACAGTGGTAATATAACCTCCCTCTTCCTGCTACTAATACTTCGTCCTATACACAGTACTCGGGGTGAGATGTTACCAGTGTCCTATACAGTGGTAATATAACCTCCCTCTTCCTGCTACTAATGCCTCGTCCTATACACTGTACTCGGGGTGAGGTGTTACCAGTGTCCTATATAGTGGTAATATAACCTCCCTCTTCCTGCTACTAATACCTGTACCTCTTCCTATACACTGTACTCGGGGTGAGGTGTTACCAGTGTCCTATACAGTGGTAATATAACCTCCCTCTTCCTGCTACTAATACCTCGTCCTATACACTGTACTCAGGGTGAGGTGTTACCAGTGTCCTATATGGTGGTAATATAACCACCCTCTTCCTGCTACTAATACCTCTTCCTATACACAGTACTCGGGGTGAGGTGTTACCAGTGCCCTATACAGTGGTAATATAATCTCCCTCTTCCTGCTACTAATACCTCTTCTTATACACAGTACTCGGGGTGAGATGTTACCAGTGTCCTATATAGTGGTAATATAACCTCCCTCTTCCTGCTTCTTATACCTCTTCCTATACACAGTACTCGGGGTGAGGTGTTACCTGTGACTTATATAGTGGTAATATAACCTCCCTTTTCCTGCTACTAATACCTCGTCCTATACACAGTACTCGGGATGAGGTGCTACCAGTGCCCTACACAGTGGGAATATAACCTCCCTCTTCCTGCCACTAATACCTCGTCCTATACACTGTACTCGGGGTGAGGTGTTACCAGTGTCCTATATAGTGGTAATATAACCTCCCTCTTCCTGCTACTAATACCTCGTCCTATACACAGTACTCGGGGTGTGATGTTACCAGTGACATATACAGTGGTAATATAACCTCCCTCTTCCTGCTACTAATCGTCCTATACACTGTTCTCGGGGTGAGATGTTACCAGTAACCTATACAGTGGTAATATAACCTCCCTCTTCCTGCTTCTTATACCTCTTCCTATACACAGTACTCGGGGTGAGGTGTTACCTGTGACTTATATAGTGGTAATATAACCTCCCTTTTCCTGCTACTAATACCTCGTCCTATACACAGTACTCGGGATGAGGTGCTACCAGTGCCCTACACAGTGGGAATATACCCTCCCTCTTCCTGCTACTAATACCTATTCCTATACACAGTACTCAGGGTGAGGTGTTACAAGTATCCTATATAGTGGTAATATAATCTTCCTCTTCCTGCTACTAATACCTCTTCCTATACACAGTACTCGGGGTGAGGTGTTAATACTATCCTATCTAGTGGTAATATAACCTCCCTCTTCCTGCTACTAATACCTCTTCCTATACACAGTACTTGGGGTGAGATGTTACCAGTGACCTATATAGTGGTAATATAACCTCCCTCTTCCTGCTACTAATACCTGTACCTCTTCCTATACACAGTACTCAGGGTGAGGTGTTACCAGTGACCTATATAGTGGTAATATAACCTCCCTCTTCCTGCTACTAATACCTCTTCCTATACACAGTACTTGGGGTGAGATGTTACCAGTGACCTATATAGTGGTAATATAACCTCCCTCTTCCTGCTACTAATACCTGTACCTCTTTATATACACAGTACTTGGGGTGAGGTGTTACAAGTGAACTATATAGTGGTAATATAACCTCACTCTACCTGCTACTAATACCTCCCTCTTCCTGCTACTAATACCTCTTCCTGTACACAGTACTTGGGGTGAGGTGTTACAAGTGAACTATATAGTGGTAATATAACCTCCCTCTGTTTGCTACTAATACCTCTTCCTTTACACAGTACTCTGGGTGAGATGTTACCTGTGACATATATAGTGGTAATATAACCCCCCTCTTCCTCCTATTAATACCTTTTCCTATACACAGTACTTGGGGTGAGGTGTTACCAGTCTCTTATACAGTGTAGTGGTAATATAACCTCCCTCTTCCTGCCACTAATACCTCTTCCCATACACAGTACTTGGGGTGAGGTGTTACCAGTGCCCTATACAGTGAGAATATAACCTCACTCTTCCTGCAATTAATACCTCGTCCTATACACTGTACTCGGGGTGAGGTGTTACCAGAGTCCTATATAGTGGTAATATAATCTCCCTCTTCCTGCTACTAATACCTCGTCCTATACACAGTACTCAGGGTGTGATGTTACCAGTGACATATACAGTGGTAATATAACCTCCCTCTTCCTGCTACTAATACCTCGTCCTATACACTGTACTCGGGGTGAGATGTTACCAGTGACCTATACAGTGGTAATATAACCTCCCTCTTCCTGCTACTAATACCTCGTCCTATACACAGTACTCGGGGTGAGATGTTACCAGTGTCCTATACAGTGGTAATATAACCTCCCTCTTCCTGCTACTAATACCTCGTCCTATACACTGTACTCGGGGTGAGGTGTTACCAGTGTCCTATATAGTGGTAATATAACCTCCCTCTTCCTGCTACTAATACCTCGTCCTATACACTGTACTCGGGGTGAGGTGTTACCAGTGTCCTATACAGTGGTAATATAACCTCCCTCTTCCTGCTACTAATACCTCTTCCTATACACAGTACTTGGGGCGAGGTGTTACAAGTGTCCTATATAGTGGTAATATAACCTCCCTCTTCCTGCTACTAATACGTCTTCCTATACACAGTACTCTGAGTGAGATGTTATCAGTGACCTATACAGTGGTAATATAACCTCCCTCTTCCTGCTACTAATACCTCGTCCTATACACAGTACTCGGGGTGAGATGTTACCAGTGTCCTATACAGTGGTAATATAACCTCCCTCTTCCAGCTACTAATACCTCATCCTATACACTGTACTCGGGGTGAGGTGTTACCAGTGTCCTATATAGTGGTAATATAACTTCCCTCTTCCTGCTACTAATACCTGTGCCTCTTCCTATACACTGTACTCGGGGTGAGGTGTTACCAGTGTCCTATACAGTGGTAATATAACCTCCCTCTTCCTGCTACTAATACCTCGTCCTATACACTGTACTCGGGGTGAGGTATTACCAGTGTCCTATTCGGTGGTAATATAACCTCCCTCTTCCTGCTACTAATACCTCTTCCTATACACAGTACTTGGGGTGAGGTGCTACCAGTGACCTATATAGTGGTAATATAACCTCCCTCTTCCTGCTATTAATACCTCTTCCTATACACACTACTCGGGGTGAGGTGCTACCAGTGACCTATATAGTGGTAATATAACCTCCCTCTCCTGCTACTAATACCTCTTCCTATACACAGTACTCGGGGCAAGATGTTACCAGTGACCTATATAGTGGTAATATAACCTCCCTCTTTCCTGCTAATACCTCTTCCTATACACAGTACTCGGGGTGAGTTGTTACCAGTGTCCTATACAGTGGTAATATAATCTCCCTCTTCCTGCTACTAATACCTCTTCTTATACACAGTACTCGGGGTTAGGTGTTACCAGTGTCCTATATAGTGGTAAT
The DNA here is from genome assembly GCA_031769625.1 of Taudactylus pleione. Classification (NCBI taxonomy): domain Eukaryota; kingdom Metazoa; phylum Chordata; class Amphibia; order Anura; family Myobatrachidae; genus Taudactylus; species Taudactylus pleione. The sequence goes on along the minus strand of JAUIMM010000446.1, from coordinate 4,955,854 downwards.
ATAACTTCCCTCTTCCTGCTACTAATTCCTCGTCCTATACACAGTACTCGGGGTGAGGTGTTACCAGTGCCCTATACAATGGTAATATAACCTCCCTCTTCCTGCTACTTATACCTCTTCCTATACACTGTACTCGGGGTGATGTGTTACCAGTGACCTTTATAGTGGTAATATAACCTCCCTGTTCCTGCTACTAATACCTCTTCCTATACACAGTACTCGGGGTGAGGTGTTACCTGTGACATACAGTGGTAATATAACCTCCCTCTTCCTGCTACTAATACCTCTTCCTATACACAGTACTCGGGGTGAGATGTTACCAGTGACCTATACAGTGGTAATATAACCTCCCTCTTCCTGCTACTAATACCTCGTCCTATACACAGTACTCGGGGTGAGGTGTTACCAGTGTCCTATATAGTGGTAATATAACCTCCCTCTTCCTGCTACTAATACCTTGTCCTATACACTGTACTCGGGGTGAGGTGTTACCAGTGTCCTATATAGTGGTAATATAATCTCCCTCTTCCTGCTACTAATACCTCGTCCTATACACAGTACTCAGGGTGTGATGTTACCAGTGACATATACAGTGGTAATATAACCTCCCTCTTCCTGCTACTAATACCTCATCCTATACACTGTACTCGGGGTGAGATGTTACCAGTGACCTATACAGTGGTAATATAACCTCCCTCTTCCTGCTACTAATACCTCTTCCTATACACAGTAATCGGGGTGAGATGTTACCAGTGACCTATATAGTGGTAATATAACCTCCCTCTTCCTGCTACTAATACCTGTACCTCTTTATATACACAGTACTTGGGGTGAGGTGTTACAAGTGAACTATATAGTGGTAATATAACCTCACTCTACCTGCTACTAATATCTCCCTCTTCCTGCTACTAATACCTCTTCCTGTACACAGTACTTGGGGTGAGGTGTTACAAGTGAACTATATAGTGGTAATATAACCTCCCTCTGTTTGCTACTAATACCTCTTCCTTTACACAGTACTCTGGGTGAGATGTTACCTGTGACATATATAGTGGTAATATAACCCCCCTCTTCCTCCTATTAATACCTCTTCCTATACACAGTACTTGGGGTGAGGTGTTACCAGTCTCTTATACAGTGTAGTGGTAATATAACCTCCCTCTTCCTGCCACTAATACCTCTTCCCATACACAGTACTCGGGGTGAGGTGTTACCAGTGCCCTATACAGTGAGAATATAATCTCCCTCTTCCTGCTACTAATACCTCGTCCTATACACAGTACTCAGGGTGTGATGTTACCAGTGACATATACAGTGGTAATATAACCTCCCTCTTCCTGCTACTAATACCTCTTCCTATACACAGTACTCGGGGCAAGATGTTACCAGTGACCTATATAGTGGTAATATAACCTCCCTCTTTCCTGCTAATACCTCTTCCTATACACAGTACTTGGGGCGAGGTGTTACAAGTGTCCTATATAGTGGTAATATAACCTCCCTCTTCCTGCTACTAATACGTCTTCCTATACACAGTACTCGGAGTGAGATGTTACCAGTGACCTATACAGTGGTAATATAACCTCCCTCTTCCTGCTACTAATACCTCGTCCTATACACAGTACTCGGGGTGAGATGTTACCAGTGTCCTATACAGTGGTAATATAACCTCCCTCTTCCAGCTACTAATACCTCTTCCTATACACAGTACTCGGGGTGAGGTGTTACCTGTGACATACAGTGGTAATATAACCTCCCTCTTCCTGCTACTAATACCTCTTCCTATACACAGTACTCGGGGTGAGATGTTACCAGTGACCTATACAGTGGTAATATAACCTCCCTCTTCCTGCTACTAATACCTCGTCCTATACACAGTACTCGGGGTGAGGTGTTACCAGTGTCCTATATAGTGGTAATATAACCTCCCTCTTCCTGCTACTAATACCTGTACCTCTTCCTATACACTGTACTCGGGGTGAGGTGTTACCAGTGTCCTATACAGTGGTAATATAACCTCCCTCTTCCTGCTACTAATACCTCGTCCTATACACTGTACTCGGGGTGAGGTGTTACCAGTGTCCTATATAGTGGTAATATAATCTCCCTCTTCCTGCTACTAATACCTCGTCCTATACACAGTACTCAGGGTGTGATGTTACCAGTGACATATACAGTGGTAATATAACCTCCCTCTTCCTGCTACTAATACCTCGTCCTATACACTGTACTCGGGGTGAGATGTTACCAGTGACCTATACAGTGGTAATATAACCTCCCTCTTCCTGCTACTAATACCTCTTCCTATACACAGTAATCGGGGTGAGATGTTACCAGTGACCTATACAGTGGTAATATAACCTCCCTCTTCCTGCTACTAATACCTCGTCCTATACACAGTACTCGGGGTGAGATGTTACCAGTGTCCTATACAGTGGTAATATAACCTCCCTCTTCCTGCTACTAATACCTCGTCCTATACACTGTACTCGGGGTGAGGTGTTACCAGTGTCCTATATAGTGGTAATATAAGCTCCCTCTTCCTGCTACTAATACCTCGTCCTATACACTGTACTCGGGGTGAGGTGTTACCAGTGTCCTATACAGTGGTAATATAACCTCCCTCTTCCTGCTACTAATACCTCTTCCTATACACAGTACTTGGGGTGAGGTGTTACAAGTGTCCTATATAGTGGTAATATAACCTCCCTCTTCCTGCTACTAATACCTCGTCCTATACACAGTACTCGGGGTGAGATGTTACCAGTGTCCTATACAGTGGTAATATAACCTCCCTCTTCCAGCTACTAATACCTCGTCCTATACACTGTACTCGGGGTGAGGTGTTACCAGTGTCCTATATAGTGGTAATATAACTTCCCTCTTCCTGCTACTAATACCTCTTCCTATACACTGTACTTGGGGTGAGGTGCTACGAGTGACCTATATAGTGGTAATATAACCTCCCTCTTCCTGCTATTAATACCTCTTCCTATACACACTACTCGGGGTGAGGTGCTACCAGTGACCTATATAGTGGTAATATAACCTCCCTCTCCTGCTACTAATACCTCTTCCTATACACAGTACTCGGGGCAAGATGTTACCAGTGACCTATATAGTGGTAATATAACCTCCCTCTTTCCAGCTAATACCTCTTCCTATACACAGTACTCGGGGTGAGTTGTTACCAGTGTCCTATACAGTGGTAATATAATCTCCCTCTTCCTGCTACTAATACCTCTTCTTATGCACAGTACTCGGGGTTAGGTGTTACCAGTGTCCTATATAGTGGTAATATAACTTCCCTCTTCCTGCTACTAATTCCTCGTCCTATACACAGTACTCGGGGTGAGGTGTTACCAGTGCCCTATACAATGTTAATATAACCTCCCTCTTCCTGCTACTTATACCTCTTCCTATACACTGTACTCGGGGTGATGTGTTACCAGTGACCTTTATAGTGGTAATATAACCTCCCTGTTCCTGCTACTAATACCTGTACCTCTTCCTATACACTGTACTCGGGGTGAGGTGTTACCAGTGTCCTATACAGTGGTAATATAACCTCCCTCTTCCTGCTACTAATACCTCGTCCTATACACTGTACTCGGGGTGAGGTGTTACCAGTGTCCTATATAGTGGTAATATAACCTCCCTCTTCCTGCTACTAATACCTCTTCCTATACACAGTACTCGGGGTGAGATGTTACCAGTGACCTATTCAGTGGTAATATAACCTCCCTCTTCCTACTACTAATACCTCGTCCTATACACAGTACTCGAGGTGAGGTGTTACCAGTGTCCTATATAGTGGTAATATAACCTCCCTCTTCCTGCTACTAATACCTCTTCCTATACACAGTACTCGGGGTGAGATGTTACCAGTGACCTATATAGTGGTAATATAACCTCCCTCTTTCCTGCTAATACCTCTTCCTATACACAGTACTCGGGGTGAGTTGTTACCAGTGACCTATACAGTGGTAATATAACCTCCCTCTTCCTGCTACTAATACCTCGTCCTATACACAGTACTCGGGGTGAGATGTTACCAGTGTCCTATACAGTGGTAATATAACCTCCCTCTTCCTGCTACTAATACCTCGTCCTATACACTGTACTCGGGGTGAGGTGTTACCAGTGTCCTATATAGTGGTAATATAACGTCCCTCTTCCTGCTACTAATACCTGTGCCTCTTCCTATACACTGTACTCGGGGTGAGGTGTTACCAGTGTCCTATACAGTGGTAATATAACCTCCCTCTTCCTGCTACTAATACCTCGTCCTATACACTGTACTCGGGGTGAGGTGTTACCAGTGTCCTATACGGTGGTAATATAACCTCCCTCTTCCTGCTACTAATACCTCTTCCTATACACAGTACTCGGGGTGAGGTGCTACCAGTGACCTATATAGTGGTAATATAACCTTCATCTTCCTGATTTTAATACCTCTTCCTATACACACTACTCGGGGTGAGGTGCTACCAGTGACCTATATAGTGGTAATATAACCTCCCTCTTCCTGCTACTAATACCTCTTCCTATACACAGTACTCGGGGCAAGATGTTACCAGTGACCTATATAGTGGTAATATAACCTCCCTCTTTCCTGCTAATACCTCTTCCTATACACAGTACTCGGGGTGAGTTGTTACCAGTGTCCTATACAGTGGTAATATAATCTCCCTCTTCCTGCTACTAATACCTCTTCCTATACACAGTACTCGGGGTTAGGTGTTACCAGTGTCCTATATAGTGGTAATATAACTTCCCTCTTCCTGCTACTAATTCCTCGTCCTATACACAGTACTCGGGGTGAGGTGTTACCAGGGCCCTATAAAGTGGTAATATAACCTACCTCTTCCTGCTACTTATACCTCTTCCTATACACTGTACTCGGGGTGATGTGTTACCAGTGACCTTTATAGTGGTAATATAACCTCCCTGTTCCTGCTACTAATACCTCTTCCTATACACAGTACTCGGGGTGAGGTGTTACCTGTGACTTATATAGTGGTAATATAACCTCCCTCTTCCTGCTACTAATACATCTTCCTATACACAGTACTCGGGGTGAGATGTTACCAGTGACCTATACAGTGGTAATATAACCTCCCTCTTCCTGCTTCTAATACCTCGTCCTATACACAGTACTCTGGGTGAGGTGTTACCAGTGTCCTATATAGTGGTAATATAACCTCCCTCTTCCTGCTACTAATACCTCGTCCTATACACTGTACTCGGGGTGAGGTGTTACCTGTGTCCTATATAGTGGTAATATAACCTCCCTCTTCCTGCTACTAATACCTCTTCCTATACACAGTACTCGGGGTGAGATGTTACCAGTGACCTATATAGTGGTAATATAACATCCCTCTTTCCTGCTAATACCTCTTCCTATACACAGTACTCAGGGTAAGGTGTTACGAGTCTCCTATACAGTATCGATGTAATATAGTCTCCCTCTTCCTGCCACTAATACCTCTTCCTATACACAATACTCGGGGTGAGGTGTTACCAGTGTCCTGTATACTGGTAATATAACCTCCCTCTTCCTCCTACTAATACCTCTTCCTATACGCAGTACTCGGGGTGAGGTGTTACCTGTGTCCTATATAGTAGTAATATAACCTCCCTCTTCCTGCTACTAATACCTCTTCCTATACACAGTACTCGGGGTAAGGTGTTACCAGTATCGTATATAGTGGTAATATAACCCCCCTCTTGCTGCTACTAATACCTCTTCCTATACACAGTACTCGGGGTTAGGTGTTACCAGTGTCCTATATAGTGGTAATATAACTTCCCTCTTCCTGCTACTAATTCCTCGTCCTATACACAGTACTCGGGGTGAGGTGTTACCAGGGCCCTATAAAGTGGTAATATAACCTCCCTCTTTCCTGCTAATACCTCTTCCTATACACAGTACACAGGATGAGGTGTTACCAGTGACCTATATAGTGGTAATATAACCTCCCTCTTCCTGCTACTAATACCTCTTCCTATTCACAGTTCTCGGGGTGAGATGTTACCAGTGACCTGTATAGTGGAAATATAACCTCCCTCTTTCCTGCTAATACCTCTTCCTATACACAGTACTCGGGGTAAGGTGTTACCAGTGTCCTATATAGTGGTAATATAACCTCCCTCTTCCTGCTACTAATACCTCTTCCTATACACAGTACTTGGGGTGAGGTGTTACAAGTGAACTATATAGTGGTAATATAACCTCACTCTACCTGCTACTTATACCTCCCTCTTCCTGCTACTAATACCTCTTCCTATACACAGTACTTGGGGTGAGGTGTTACAAGTGAACTATATAGTGGTAATATAACCTCCCTCTGTTTGCTACTAATACCTCTTCCTTTACACAGTACTCTGGGTGAGGTGTTACCTGTGACATATATAGTGGTAATATAACCCCCCTCTTCCTCCTATTAATACCTCTTCCTATACACAGTACTTGGGGTGAGGTGTTACCAGTCTCTTATACAGTGTAGTGGTAATATAACCTCCCTCTTCCTGCCACTAATACCTCTTCCTATACACAGTACTCGGGGTGAGGTGTTACTAGTGACCTTTATAGTGGTAATATAACCTCCCTTTTCCTGCCACTAATATCTCTTCCTATACACAGTACTCGGGGTGAGGTGTTACTAGTGACCTTTATAGTGGTAATATAACCTCCCTTTTCCTGCCACTAATATCTCTTCCTATACACAGTACTCAGGGTGAGGTGTTACCAGTAACCTATATAGTGGTAATATAGTCTCCCTCTTCCTGCTACTAATACCTCTTCCTATACACAATATTTGGGGTGAGGTGTTACCAATGATCTATATAGTGGTAATATAACCTCCCGCTTCCTGCTACTAATACCCCTTCCTATACACAGTACTCGGGATGAGTTGTTATCAGTGACCTTTATAGTGGTAATATAACCTCCCTTTTCCTGCCACTAATATCTCTTCCTATACACAGTACTCGGGGTGAGGTGTTACCAGTGACCTTTTTAGTGATAATATAACCTCCCTTTTCCTGCCACTAATATCTCTTCCTATACACAGTAATCGGGGTGAGGTGTTACCAGTGACCTATATAGTGGTAATATAACCTCCCTCTTCCTACTATTCATACCTCTTCCTATACACAGTACTCGGGGTGAGGTGTTACCAGTGTCCTATATAGTGGTAATATAACCTCCCTCTTCCTGCTACTAATACCTGTACCTCTTCCTATACACTGTACTCGGGGTGAGGTGTTACCAGTGTCCTATACAGTGGTAATATAACCTCCCTCTTCCTGCTTCTGATACCTCGTCCTATACACTGTACTCGGGGTGAGGTGTTACCAGTGTCCTATATAGTGGTAATATAACCTCCCTCTTCCTGCTACTAATACCTCGTCCTATACACAGTACTCAGGGTGTGATGTTACCAGTGCCCCATGCAGTGGTAATATAACCTCCCTCTTCCTGCTACTAATACCTCTTCCTATACACAGTACTCGGGGTGAGGTGTTACCTGTGTCTTATATAGTGGTAATATAACCTCCCTTTTCCTGCTACTAATACCTCGTCCTATACACAGTACTCGGGGTGAGGTGTTACCAGTGCCCTATACAGTGGTAATATAACCTCCCTCTTCCTGCTACTAATACCTCGTCCTATACACTGTACTCGGGGTGAAGTGTTACCAGTGTCCTATATAGTGGTAATATAACCTCCCTCTTCCTGCTACTAATACCTCGTCCTATACACAGTACTCGGGGTGTGATGTTACCAGTGACCTATACAGTGGTAATATAACCACCCTCTTCCTGCTACTAATACCTCGTCCTATACACTGTACTCAGGGTGAGATGTTACCAGTGACCTATACAGTGGTAATATAACCTCCCTCTTCCTGCTACTAATACCTCGTCCTATACACAGTACTCGGGGTGAGATGTTACCAGTGTCCTATACAGTGGTAATATAACCTCCCTCTTCCTGCTACTAATACCTCATCCTATACACTGTACTCGGGGTGAGGTGTTACCAGTGTCCTATATAGTGGTAATATAACCTCCCTCTTCCTGCTACTAATACCTGTACCTCTTCCTATACACTGTTCTCGGGGTGAGGTGTTACCAGTGTCCTATACAGTGGTAATATAACCTCCCTCTTCCTGCTACTGATACCTCGTCCTATACACTGTACTCGGGGTGAGGTGTTACCAGTGTCCTATATAGTGGTAATATAACCTCCCTCTTCCTGCTACTAATACCTCGTCCTATACACAGTACTCGGGGTGTGATGTTACCAGTGACCTGTACAGTGGTAATATAACCTCCCTCTTCCTGCTACTAATACCTCTTCCTATACACAGTACTCGGGGTGAGATGTTACCAGTGACCTATACAGTGGTAATATAACCTCCCTCTTCCTGCTACTAATACCTCGTCCTATACACTGTACTCGGGGTGAGGTGTTACCAGTGTCCTATACAGTGGTAATATAACCTCCCTCTTCCTGCTACTAATACCTCGTCCTATACACTGTACTTGGGGTGAGGTGTTACCAGTGTCCTATATAGTGGTAATATAACCTCCCTCTTCCTGCTACTAATACCTCGTCCTATACACAGTACTCGGGGTGTGATGTTACCAGTGACCTATACAGTGGTAATATAACCACCCTCTTCCTGCTACTAATACCTCGTCCTATACACTGTACTCAGGGTGAGATGTTACCAGTGACCTATACAGTGGTAATATAACCTCCCTCTTCCTGCTACTAATACCTCGTCCTATACACAGTACTCGGGGTGAGATGTTACCAGTGTCCTATACAGTGGTAATATAACCTCCCTCTTCCTGCTACTAATACCTCATCCTATACACTGTACTCGGGGTGAGGTGTTACCAGTGTCCTATATAGTGGTAATATAACCTCCCTCTTCCTGCTACTAATACCTGTACCTCTTCCTATACACTGTTCTCGGGGTGAGGTGTTACCAGTGTCCTATATAGTGGTAATATAACCTCCCTCTTCCTGCTACTAATACCTCGTCCTATACACAGTACTCGGGGTGTGATGTTACCAGTGACCTATATAGTGGTAATATAACCTCCCTCTTCCTGCTACTGATACCTCGTCCTATACACTGTACTCGGGGTGAGATGTTACCAGTGCCCTATACAGTGGTAATATAACCTCCCTCTTCCTGCTACTAATACCTCGTCCTATACACAGTACTCGGGGTGAGGTGTTACCAGTGTCCTATACAGTGGTAATATAACTAAGAAATACATTGGTTTATTGCTTCTAACCCTTAACAACCTTGTATAGCTTACTTAACTTAAACTAATAAATAACGACACAGACAACAAGAGCTTGGCTAAAAAAGGTCACAGCTTTTATTTATAATGAATTAACCTAACCAGGGTGGTAAGAGACGCTGCAGACTCAGTTCTAGCTTTTACTTTGCTCAAATACTCGGGGAACGACTGACACGTCCCCCCTCTAGACGCACTAACGCTGCGAGGATCCCACTTCCCTCCTGGGCCAATCCGAGGCGCTTCCTTACCAAAAAGCGCCCGGGTCCCCCCGTGCGGAGCAGGACAAATTCGCCAGGTTCATCGAGGGCAAGTGCCCCCACAACGTATCTTACGCCACATAAAGCCACTGAGCTGCAGCGTACTCCCGCCAAAGCCAGACTCCAAAGGAAACTGGCCCGCCACCCAACACGACCTAGCCCAAAACAAGAATTCCTAAATAAGGAAACTGAATCCAAGTCATCAAGATGCCCTCAATCAGGATTGAAAAATACAGAGTTAAATCTCCAACTAAAAGCTATGACTCACAACCAAGCCACCCAGTGACACCGCATGACAGTCTTCTGACACATTCACCTTCTTCTTCGTCCTGTCTAATGCACCATGCTTATACACCACTCTCCAAGTCAAACTATGCAACAGCCAGATAATACATCCTCCCATTTGTCCGTAAGCCCAACAAAACCTCTCACCACGAACGATCATCCCGCACCTTTCTGCTGTCGCACATCGTTCCCTGACGGGCAACCCTCCTAGTCAGGCACATCCTATTTAGTCACCGAGGACACAAGAAAACCAAGCACGAAAATCTACATCAAACCGCGCACATCATTCACAACCCAATTGTCAATGCTGCAATCCCAGTGAGCAACAAAGTTCCGTACCATGAGTATCGCACCAAACCCAAACCATCCCGACACAACTTTAAGAAAACACATAGCAACTAAATAGCAGGGATGCATAAGAGGGGAAACAAATAACCCGAGTGAAGGGGAAAAACTAAAAAACCTACCCGTGAACCAAATTGGGCCGGATCAAGGCTCCCGGGAGGAAAAATGTAAAAATCCCTTCACCACCCCCCAATCGTTCAACGATTGGTTGGTAAACAACGTTTCAGGTTGTTGCCAGGTGCGCAACTCGTTCTAGTCGCAACTGAACATGTCTCATAGGCAGCCATTTGCATGCCCTAAACTCTGCAGGAAATGCCACCGCAATCGCTGCGCCAATTAGAAGAAATTAAGTACTAGAAACTGAAGCATAGAAACTGCCCCAATCAAAACTATGACCAAAAACCGCAGAAAACTAAAATGTAGTGCGTAGGATAAAATTGGCCTGTACACCACCCTCGTGCTCTAAGTGAACTGAAGAAATGCAGGGTAAGATTGGCATGTAAACTCTCCTTGCATTCACTAGCAGGACGCCCAACTGTAATGCACCGCGAGGCGTACCGGGCAAATGAACCTCTGTATGTTGAGAAAAAGAAACTATCCACCCCACCTGCATGGTCTGAACTGCCCAATGAACTTGCAAAGCACCACTAAACTCCTGAAAGACAATATCTTAAACCAAATCCCTAACGAAACTAAACACTCCAAAATTGCCACTGGAAAGTTCAAATGTAAAAGCGAGGCCTAATACCCTCCTTGTAAACTCTCCTTGTGTTCACTAGCCGGGCGCCACATCTGTAATGCACTGCAAGGCGTACCGGGCAAATGAACCTATGGATGTTAAGAAAAGGAAACTATCCACCCCCACCTTTATGGTCTGAACTGCCCAATAAAATCTTGCAAAGCACCACTAATCCCTGAAAAACAATATCTTTAAACAAAAATCCCGACGAAATGAAACACTCCAAAATAGCAGTTGGAAAGTTCCGATGCAAAAGCGAAGCCTCACACCCGTCAGAAAGTCACCTGCCCGTAACCACAAGCAACGCATAAAAAACCGTACATCAAAAAACCGCCGGGAGACGACGCAAACGGGGAAACCATTCACCCAACATGTAATAACTGACTGGGTATGTACATGAATACCTTCAAGCTAATAATAGATGAGCTCCCCGCTGGCGCCGCCACCGCAGAGGCTTTGGAGCCACTCCGGTATGAATGGCTCCAAACAAAGAAGTAAAGGCAATATTGAAAAACTTACCCTCCGTAGATGGCTGAGCCTATAAGCTCGCCAAAATTGCCAGGCAGACGATTACCTCCTTGGTATCATTGGGACAAGAAAACGAAGCTCAACTTGTATGTAGAAATTATTATTATTATTATTATTATTACTACCAGTTATTTATATAGTGCACACATATTCCGCAGCGCTTTACAAGAAGATCTGGAAATTCACATCAGTAATATAATATTCTGAAACTAAACGTACAAAACTAAATGACAACGCAAACGCAAAAGGAACGAGTTTCGGTCATAGATGGCATGAACTGCACCCTATTGAGTAGATTAGAAAATAATTAAACCTCAGATGAACTAACCAGCAAATTTGGCCATGAAAATTGGGAAAGGCTTCAACAGCAACAATTACTCGAAAAACCTGCATCGTAAAAAACCATGCTGAAAAATTTCCCTAAAACCGAAAAAAAAAACCAAAAAACCTGGCCAGCCAGCCTTATTGGTAAACAAATTGCAGCAAAAATTGCCGCTGAAGTACAAATTAGTTCACCGTCAAATTGAACAAGAAACTTGACCAACAACGAAATGCTTGTTCAAACTGTGTAAACCTATAAATCCGCCGCCTTTAAGCAAACAACTTACAAACCCCGTACATCATTATTATTTATTTATTTATTTTTAAAATGTTTCCACTGAGGCTCAAAACCTTAAATGTCTTGTGTGATATGTGATCCATTTCCCACTACGCTACAAAAACCTACCAAACAACCATAACCGACAATCGTGACTATGTCCTTCTCCAACCTACCAACAGGACACAAAACCTACAATCACATCACGCGCAACTGGAACACCCAAAACACGGAAAAAAGGTGACTGCCCCCCAAGAGGAGGTCCAAACAGACGTCACTCCTTCCCGCGCCCATGAAGAGAAATCAATACGGACGATGTGCTACACCGACCTGGTCAGTGCCGTCCTGAACATGCGAAAATAAGAAAAATGGATTTCCCGAAATAGGTGCCGGAAACCGCAACGCCCGAAGGCAAACATTATTTACAAATTCACCTGAATACCACTTAAACCCCATGCATTGAAACCGAATACATGGAGGAAAAACAAACACAGGAAGATATCAGACCAAGGTGGAAACCGAACCCACAATCTCTTCGCTGGGAGGGAGGAACGCTAACCACTGCACTACCTGTGCTGCACAGCGAAAGACAGCCAAACAAAATGGCGACTGAGCCCAACTAGCTCCCTTGGAGCTAACCCCTGAGTCGGGAGGTAAACCCACCTATACCCGTAGGCTATCCTTGGACAGGAGCCACCCCCGCAAGTGCGGCATGAGGGCAAACGAGAGCCCAACCTACAACACATCGAGGATCATAACTGGCGAAAAGTATGCCTTAATAAACCAGGATTACCCCGTTCCGAAGAGGTAATGCGGAGGCAGCCCCGTGACCAAGGAGAGTAGACGTTGCTGTTTTTTCCGCCCGCATTGGGCATCAAAAACACCCCATACCAAATTTCTGGACTAGACAAACATGTAACGACAACACAGATGTATAATAAATCCACCCATGCACTCTGTCCGCCAAATAGCCGATGGCAAAGGGGAGCATGACCCAATTTATTATATTCACAAAAATTGCGACACTCGCCTATGTCGTCTGATTTCACCCTATGACATCCCAAAATTGAACAAGAAAAATCAGCAAATCAACTTCTGCGGATCCTTATTCGCTGCAGCGCAAAACACACAGCAAAAGCTGAATTGACACAATGTACAGTACCCTTGTTTCCTAACCCCTATAACTGCGTCATAAACCTCACTGTAATTATCACCTAAACCCCTTGTCTAACCGCTGCGCAACCCTCCTGTCAATCTTACGCGGGCGAGCAAACGGTAGATGAGAAACAACAAATGTCATAACAAAATTTGTGACACAATCATACTCGCCAGCACCAGGTGGACCCAGAACCTCCTCTACAATGCTTCTGCGAGGTGCCATCTTCGACGTTTTAACGTGGCAGAGCCACCATGTTGACCGACATAACCGTCTCAAAACGCACGGGATCACCAGCCACCGCAATGGAACAGCAACTGCATCATCTTGAGAAGCCAACAGAGCCAGGCCGACCTGTAACTAAAGGAGAAAGGTGAGGAGGAGAAGGGGGGTGCAAGCACGGGAGGGGAGGTGGGGACAGGCGTGAAGGCAGAGAGGGTGCATGGGACCACCAGGGGTGGAAAATTAATGGGTAGAGAGGAATATGGAGTGCTGGAAGCAGAGACATAAAAGAGAGGTCGAGGAGCCGTGCTAGGAAAATATTATAAGGAGGCATGGATGAAGGGGCAAAGAAAGATAGCCAGAGGAAGGAAGGACAGTGATAATAAGAAAAACTGGGGGGGGGGGGTGAAGCAAGGGAAAATTAACCTGGGGGTGGGGGAATGGGGAAGCAGTAAAAAGAAGACAGGAGGTGTGGGAGATAGGGGGCAGAGGGCAAGAGGAGGCAGAACGGCAGGGGCAGGCAGTGGGCAGAAGCTGCAAGGCCAGCTGCGAGAAAAAAAAAATTAAATAAAAAGACTAATAATATTAAAGATGGATGCTGGGCTGAAATCCCACTACCAAGGTGGGACTCAAAATGGCCGCCATGGGAAATGGCCGCCGGGCCTGCAGCGTGGACAGGGGCAATGCATAGCTGCAGATGAAACAATGGGACACCCCCCAGCGCGGTGGACACGGCGCGGGGGTGAGTTGGAGAGTGAAGAGCCGCACTGGCGGCAGTGTGGCCGGAAAAACCGGCAGGTGGCGCGGGAGCGGTGACCCCCGCCAGTGAAGTGGAGGCTGGAGGGCAGGCAGGAACGCCAGTGGGAGGAGTGGATACGGGAGCTCCCGCTGGCGCATAGAGGGACTAGCGCCGCCGGTGACTGGGCACCAACGGGAGGTGCTCACCCCACTGGTGGGTAAGGTGAAATGGGGACCGGAGGGCAGTAACTGGCTCCCCAGCGGGAGGAGCGGAAGCTCCCACTGGTGCCAAAACTGCATGTGCTGCCGGGGCTGGGAACAGGCAGGAGGCGCGGGAGCGCACACCCCCTAAGAAGCGGTGAAGGAAAAAGGGGGGGTATGAAAAGAACAAAGGAGCGCCAGCGGGAGGCGCGAAAGCGGGAGCTCCCGCTGGCGCGGTTAAGCGCTAGTCTGCTGCGGGAAGGGCCGGGGACCTACAGCCACGAGGGAGCCACGAGCAAGTGGTGGTGGAGGGGGGGGGGGCGCATGGTGCCGGGGCTGAGTGGTACCATATGATCAATAAGCCCAAATGCAGGGGGGGGCAGAATGGAATGAACGGGCTATACGGGGAAAGAAGGGAGGGGGGGGGCAGGACAGACTGAACAGGGGATAAATGTAAAAGAGAGGCACCAGTGGGAATATATATGCCAGGGGGGGAATGAAAGGATAAAACTGGAATGGAAAGGTAGTGCACAGAAAAAGGGAAAAACTACTCAGCCTGATAGTGTTTCAAAGATCCAGGAACCAAGAGGCTGTCCATGCTCACACAGCCCAATATATACTGATCATCTGACCACTCCTTCAAGTAATATCATTGGCTCACCCAACCAGCTGACCAGACAGCCTTATAATCTGCCCAGCAACAAGGCTGTCATCAACAGCCATACAGCAAAAAACATAGCATTCTTAGTTATACTCACGCTTATCCCGCCTTCGTATACTATAACCTCCCTCTTCCTGCTACTAATACCTCGTCCTATACACTGTATTCGGGGTGAGGTGTTACCAGTGTCCTATACAGTGGTAATATAACCTCCCTCTTCCTGCTACTAATACCTCGTCCTATACACAGTTCTCGGGATGAGGTGTCACCACTGACCTATATAGTGGTAATATAACCTCCCTCTTCCTACTACTAATACCTCTTCCTATACACAGTACTCGGCATGAGGTGTTACCACTGACCTATATAGTGGTAATATAAACTCCCTCTTCCTGCTACTAATACCTCTTCCTATACACAGTACTCGGGATGAGGTGTTACCAGTGTCCTATATAGTGGTAATATAACCTCCCTCTTCCTGCTACTAATACCTCTTCCTATACACAGTACTCGGGGTGAGGTGTTACCAGTGTCCTATATAGTGGTAATATAACCTCCCTCTTCCTGCTACTAATACCTCTTCCTATACACAGTTCTCGGGATGAGGTGTCACCACTGACCTATATAGTGGTAATATAACCTCCCTCTTCCTACTACTAATACCTCTTCCTATACACAGTACTCGGGATGAGGTGTTACCACTGACCTATATAGTGGTAATATAAACTCCCTCTTCCTGCTACTAATACCTCGTCCTATACTCAGTACTCGGGGTGAGGTGTTACCAGTGTCCTATATAGTGGTAATATAACCTCCCTCTTCCTGCTACTAATACCTCTTCCTATACACAGTACTCGGGATGAGGTGTTACCAGTGTCCTATATAGTGGTAATATAACCTCCCTCTTCCTGCTACTAATACCTCTTCCTATACACAGTATTCGGGGTGAGGTGTTACCAGTGTCCTTTATAGTGGTAATATAAACTCCCTCTTCCTACTACTAATACCTCTTCCTATACACAGTTCTCGGGGTGAGGTGTTACCAGTGTCCTATATAGTGGTAATATAACCTCCCTCTTCCTGCTACTAATATCTCTTCCTATACACAGTACTCGGGGTGAGGTATTACCAGTGTCCTATATAGTGGTAATATAACCTCCCTCTTCCTGCTACTAATATCTCTTCCTATACAGCCAGGTATCATATTGGCCCTTCCATCTCCATAACTACCCGTCTAGCTTCCTCCATATAAGCTGAAGGTATACCGCCAGGGGCTGCGTCTTGGTGTGGTCGCTAGAGATGAGGAACATTTTCAAAATTGTCCTGCAACATGTAATGGCCCCTATACACCAGCGAATGATTGTCGCAGTCCTGCGATCCAGAGACGCCATGTTAGAGGATCGGTGAAACCAACATGTCTCATTTCACTGATTTGCTGATCACGATCAAAATAGCAAATCAGTGAATATTAACATGTATGATTTCTCGGCTCCTCCGACGGATCGGGGAACATCATTGGCTGCCGGTCGGCGTTTCCGATCCGATCGCAGGATCGGACAATACGTTGGTAGGTGTATGGGGGGTCTCATTGTGCATTTGGCCACAAATATTTTGCATGTTTTACCAGCAGTCTTTGGCCCTGATTCAGAGCCGCTCGGAAGCAGCCGCTTGTTCGTTCTGACCGATGTTCGCACATCTGCGCATGCGTACGGATTTTAATAGGCATGCGCGAACCAGTCAGTGCAGCCGAAATCGTTTGTTCGCTATATAGCGAATGCCTGCTACTTTGAGTGACAGGAGGAGGCGTATGTGGGTGGTAACGGGAAGGTGCTTGAAAACGGGGGAGTGGAATTAGAACGCAGGCGTGCTTAAAGGTCAAAACGGGCGTTTTAAGGGAGTGCATTATTATTATAGCATCGTCATTGACCACGTCACTTGTTTTTTTTTTACTCAGAACTGCTCGCAATATAGCGGTAGGAAAAACCAGCCACAAGAATAGCGAGTAGTTCATACGCTGTTCGATGTACTCGATTAATCTATAGCGGACATGACGTATGGTGCGAGCGGCAAGGGGGCGTATTTTTCAAAATTACAACCGCAAGTTTTGCTCGCTCGTTCAGACTTAGAGGCGTGAACAGACCGCAATGAGCAAACGGTTCATTTGAATAGCCACCCCTTGTTTTAGAACGAACGACCGCAAATAGCGAGCGGCTCTGAATGAGGGCCTTTGTATCTTACCTCAATTACCGCACAGAAAGGCTGATTCAGAGTTGCAGGTACTGTAAGTGCATTGGTGAAGGCAGATTCCTGATTATAGGTAATCTGCGCATGCGCAAGACCCTTTCTGCACATGTGATCGCACGCAGCCCCTGCTATGTCTCTGCCTTATTCACAGAGGTGTGGACAGGGTGGGCATGGCTGGCATTCCTACGGGAGTGGCAAAGCAAATGCAGCAGAAGGTGTCAGACTCCTCATGTCTGCAAGGAGGGAATTGCAAGACGGCTTGTCTGCGGCTTTGCAATTCCGTCTTATGCTGAATGGCCCCCTGAGATGAATGAATTGACCATATTCCACATTTATTCATAAACTGTAAATTTAGAATTTGAAAATGCAGTGAGGAACGTTGAATCTTCAGCCGTTTCCAATACGAAATTGAGGATTTCCCCAGATCTTTGCTGCTCTGATATTACATCACCCTTTCTTATTCATACTGTATCATTTCCGTTTTGGAATATTTCATTTATGATTCCACATTTCTGTACATTTCTCTATTTCGGTAAATCACTTTGCTTTGTTTTCATTACTTCCTGAGTGTTACATCCAGCGTCATCTGCAGACCACAGGTGCTATCACTGATACATACATTACACCCCACAGTACCCCCCAGCCCTTCCTCTGTGCCTACACCAGTCACTACAACACTCTGGCCCTGACACAGAGGGCCTGATTCAGACCCGGGCGCAAGGGTACGTTCGAACGCAGCCTGCCGATGCAATCCGCATGCGTACAAGACACAGTGCGCGTGCGCAAACTAGTCCATGCAATCGGGAAGCATTTCATACCCAGTACACAGACACTGCGCTAGAATGAGTGACAGGACGTGCCGTTTGTGGGTGGTGATAGGAGGTGGTCGATGGTAACGGCAGTGGCATAACTTGGGCAGGGCGAGCAGGGGGTGTGCCCTGGGCGCCGTGGGACCGGCGGTGCGGGGGGGGCGCCGCCAACCACGGTCCAGCCCGCCCTAGTTACCCTCCAGTGTAGCGCCGACCGCAGTGAGTGCAGTCAGCGCTACACATTTACACAGGACCGGTGCTAGGCTTCCAGCGCTGGTCCTGTGCTGCACACCTGAGCCCATTCCATCCCCCTGAGCGCTTGCCCAATAGCGCCAGGAGGCGGGCTCAGGCTGTGCATAACACACGCATCGCCGCCAGCGCTGGCAGTGATGCGTGTGTTAAACAGCAGCCAATGAGAGTCAGATAGACTCTCATTGTCTGCTGCAGCACCCACTGCAAGAGCCGGACTTCCGCCCGGCACCTGCAGTGGGTAATGGGACAGACGTCATGATGTCTGTCCCATTATGCTGAGCGCGCCAGCCCGGGAGGACTGACGGGCGGTGGCGGGAGCGGTGTTGCAGACCGGAGCAGCAGCGTGGATTCAGGTAAGTATGTTTTTATATATATTTTTTTTTAAAACCTGTCTGCACTACTGGGGGCACAACGGGGGAGGGGGGCGGCTACTACTGGGGGGACCTCTACTAGGGGTGGGGGCACAATGGGGGGGGTGGCTACTACTGGGGGACCTCTACTAGGAGTGGGGGCACAACAGGGGGGTGGCTACTACTGGGGGGACCTCTACTAGGGGTGGGGGCACAACGGGGGCGTGGCTACTACTGGGGGCACCATTATTGGGAGGACCTCTA
This sequence comes from Taudactylus pleione, assembly GCA_031769625.1. Lineage (NCBI taxonomy): Eukaryota > Metazoa > Chordata > Amphibia > Anura > Myobatrachidae > Taudactylus > Taudactylus pleione. The sequence goes on along the minus strand of JAUIMM010000446.1, from coordinate 4,936,875 downwards.
CTCGGGCGGGGGCTATTACTGGGTGCACCATTATTGGGAGGACCTCTACTGGGGGGGGCTATTACTGGAGGCACTTAATCGAGAGGAGGAACCTCAGCTGGGGACCACTACTGGGGGGGACTACTACTGGGGGCATTATAAAAGGGGCCTACTACTAGGGGCACTGCACTGGGGGGACCACAACTGGGGCAATAATAGGAAGGACCACTACAGGGGGCACTGGATAGGGGGGATCACTACTGGGGGCCTGCATCAGGGAAACCACTACTGGGGCCACTGCATGGGAGGGGGGGGAACTACTACTGGGGGCATTATAAAAGGGGCCTACTACTAGGGGCACTGCACTGGGGGGACCACTACTGGGGGCAATAACAGGAAGGACCACTACAGGGACCACTGGATAGGGGGGTCACTACTGGGGGCCTGCACCAGGGGGACCACTACTGGGGGCACTGCATGGGAGGGGGGTACTACTGCCGGGGGCACTATATATGGGGCTTACTGCTAGGGGCACTGCACTGGGGGGACCACTACAGGGGGCACTAGATAGGGGGGGATCACTACTGGGTGCCTGCATAAGGGGGACCACTACTGGGAAAACTGCATGGGGGGGGACTACTGCTGGGGGCACTATATAAAGGGCACTGCATAGGGGGGGGACTACTACTGGGGGGCACTATATAAAGGGCACTGCATAAGGGGATACCACTACTGGAGCACTGCATTGTGGGGACTGCTACTGGGGGCACTGCATAAGGGGGAACACTACTGGGGGCACTGAGTAAGGGGAACTAATTGGGGGCTGTATAAGGGGGACCACTACTGGGGATACTGTATATAAGGGCACTACTATGGGCCTGCATAAGAGGGATCACAACTGCATACTGGGGGTACTGTATAAGGGGCACTACTGGGGTTAAGGTGCATATGGATAGGAATGTTAATCGTGAAAATAAAGGGGTGTGTCATGTTGACACGCCCCATTATTAAGTGACCACGCCCATTTTTTCCCGCGCGCACCTTCGGCGCGCGCACATATCGGGGTGATGAGGGGGGCTCCCTTTTCAAATTTTGCCCTGGGCTCAAATACCCTAGTTACGCTAGTGGGTAATGGGGGTGTAGTGGTGCGAATGCAGGAGTGTCTGTGCGTCTGAACACCGTTTCAGGGGCGTGTATAATTAAGACCCAGCGTCAGCATACACGTCACATGGCTGAATTACGCACAGCGGCACTTGCAGGTACTGGGTTAGGGTACGGTCAGCCACAAGTACTGCGTATGGGTCCGATGTTACTCAGTGTTACCGATTGTTACATACACTTCCTGGAGATGATGTGTGTTACTAAGGGAAAGTGGGCGTCTTGTGTCAGGCTGGTGGGCATCTAATTACATACCGCGATTGCACGGCAGGATAAGTGGGCGTAGTAATGTCTTGCTAGCGATCGCAGGATTTCCGTACTTTGGACGCGGAAAGTTGCGTGCGAACGCAGCCTTGTGGCCGGGACTGAATCAGGCCCAGAGTTCAAAGCAAATCAGCCACAGCTGCATAGTGTGTGCGGAAATATATATATATATATGATCATACGCATTACACATCTTGTGGTGTACTGGCCCCTATTCCTTATTTGTACGTGTGGTTTGCAGCTCACCATTTTCAGTAAGTACTTGCACCTATTCTATACTTGGTGCAATAAATCTATCTGGAAGCAGACAGTAGGTACGCACATCTCTGCCTAGCGCACGGTACCGTCAGCATGCACTCACTGAGAATGCTCCGTCACAGCCCAGTGGAGAAGTGACTGGGGGGCCTATTCATCATTACTTAAATGGCCAGTTAACCATGCAGAAACGCCTGGTTAACGGGCCATCTGAAGAGGGATCCGAGCACATCCCTCCGCCACTTCCTCACTGACACCCCGGCGGCTTTGCACATGTGTGACCTCAGCACACGTATGCGCAGAAGCAGGACGAAAACACTCAGATGACGCTATGTAAAGGCCCCTCTGTATTCCACTACCTTTGTCTCGCACCCAAGGATGTTCTTTGTCTGCATTCATTTATTGTGCAATGTCGTATGCAGCAGTGGAAAAATAATCAAACAACACAGCTCTGATACCTAAAAATCTTCTGCACATTATCCATCGTTACATTTATGTTTTATGCATCGCAGCAACAATTATTATACAGGGTGTTTCACTCGCTGTTGGCCCCAAAGTTCTTTAAAGTAATTGACATTACAAAGGTGGGGCTGCAGCACAGTCCAAAATAATTCAAATAGGGAAACCACACCAACTGCCATCCACACTGGTATCACACCAACTGCCACCTTCACTGGCATCACACCAACTGCCATCCACACTGGTATCACACCAACTGCCACCTTCACTGGCATCACACCAACTGCCTTCCTCACTGGGATAATACAAACTGCCTTCCTCACTGGTTATATCCTCACTGGCAGTTGGTGTGGATCCCCTATTTGAATTATGGACTGAGCTGCTGAGTAGGGTGGCGAACATCTGGTCTTACACTTCCCGCATGCGTGACCAGCTGGCCTGGATACTAATGGCGAACACTTTCCGCACTTGCTATGACTTCCTCATGTGTCTCATAGACCAAGGTATGTCTGTGTCACATTTCACTAACTTACATGACTTACTTTAAAAGTTCTAAGAAAAGCTGTGGGACCAATAGCGAGTGAAACACCCTGTATATCTAAAGTCACAGCTCAACCTCCTATCTTACACATAAAGAAAGTGGTTTGGAGACTTGTTTTCGGACAGGTACTGATCGTTGCCTTGTCCCATATGGAGTGTCTGCGACAGGGAGGAGCTCCGACACAAGCCAGAGACCTGTGAATGAGGTCCTATTTTATTAATGACAGGACAAGAAGGATGACATGACGTCCAGGAAGAGGAACCTCAATATATCTAAACACAGAACGTCCAGACCTGAATACTCTGAGAAAATGAGAGGTTTTTCCTCGGTGGAGTCTTAGCGTGACACAGTCCAGCAGGATAAAATAGGATGTCTGGTTAGTAAATATGATGTTGTACAGTGACTGGAGCGTTGCAGAGATTCATTCATTGTCACAGTTGACCCTTTCGCTGCCATCAACATTGACTTTACAATTTATACCTGTCCCATAATTAGGTCACTGTTGCTGTAATGTGTACGACAATAGGGATTCGCTCTCTTAGCGTAGTAAGCTGCGGTGGTGCACTTGGTGCTGCGTAAATGTTTATCAGGCGTCCTCCTGAGATATAGGATAGATTACATCCCCATGTGCCATAATGGTGACTCTGGTCACCACACTAAACGCTGGCGATGTAATGACAATGGGGAAGAGGGTCCAGCCTTTGCTTACACCATATCACATAGAGTGGGATGTCTGTAACTTCTCCGCCAATGGTATTGGAAGTAATAACATGGTTCATCAGAAAGTTTAAAAAAAAAAAAAAGTATTGGAATAAAGATAAAGTTAAAAAGTTGTGGTTAGGTGGGCACCTATTTTTCACATTTGGTGGACTTGTCCACATATAGGCCCTCATTCAGAGCCGTTCGCTATTTGCGTTCGTTCGTTCAAAAACAAGGGGTGGCTATGCAAATGATCCGTTCGCACATTGCAGTCTGTTCACACCTCTAAGTCTGAACGAGCGAGCAAAACATACGCTCGTTTATTTGATAAAAACGCCCCCTGGCCGCTCGCACCATACGTCATGTCCGCTATTTATTAGATTAATCGAGTACATCGTACAGCGTATGAACTGCTCGCTATTCTTGAGGTTGGTTTTTTCAACCGCTATTTTGCAAGCAGTTCTTAGTTAAAAAAAAACAAGTGACGTGGTCATTGACGCTGCTGTATTAATTATGCACACCCATAAAACACCCGTTTTGACCTTTAAGCACGCCTGCGTTCTGATCTCCACTCCCCGTTTTCAAGCACCTTCCCCTGTTACCACCCACATACACCTCATTCTGTCACTCAAAATAGCAGGCACTCGCTATATTGCGTACAAATGATTTTCGGCCGCACTGACTGGTTCGCGCATGCGTACTAAAAACCGTACGCATGCGCAGATGTGCGAACATCGCTCGGAACGAGCGTACTGCCGCTAGCGAGTGGCTCTGAATGAGGGCCATAGTGCCCTTCTGGACTATGGTCAGTTCACTTATAACTTCAGTAGCGCCTGCTTGCCCCCCTCTCACTCCACCCGCACTTCTCCTATGTGCCCCAGTCTGCCAGTTACCCAAGCAAACCAATTAATTGATTCTGCATATCCCTTGTGTGGCTACTAGAGCCTGGGAACAATCCTCTCCACCCTCCCACCAGGAACTAATCAATAGAATATGGTACATGTCTAAGATGGAATATGGGACTAGCCTCCAAAACAACAAGGTGGAAAAGTTCCCCGCAGTCTGGAGGTCTTAGTATGCCCTCCATAATGCATCTCTCCCTGGTCAGACATAACGCTTAGCCCCTACACCCGATCTTCCTTATCACTGTAACGATTCCTGTAGGGAATCACCAAGGTTATGTAGAGTTACTGATGACAGCCTTAAGGGCTGGAAGGTATAGTACTAGTCATGGCCAAGGGTTAAGGATTTGGTTGCAGCCGTTGGCCTGTCGATGCTGCCTTGGGGCTGGTTTGCTTTGACTAGTTGTGCGGAGGGCAGCCTGTTGGAGCAGCCTTGGGGCTGATTGCGGCCTTTATAGTCGTGGCCAAGGGACTGATGGTGTGATGCAGCCTTTGGGCTGTTGGAGCAGCCTCGGTGGCTGATTGTGGCCTTTATAGTCATGGCCAAGGGACTAATGGAGTGAAGCTGCCTTTGGGCTGTCGCAGCAGCCTTGAGGGGTGATAGTGACCTTGGATCCCAGGACCATTGCAGCCTTTGGGCTGATGAGACTCAGGAGAGGTATGCAACAGAGAACGTGGCACTGCTACCAGTGTCGCCGGGAGACACTAGCGACGATGTGCTAGATTGCGCACCTGCAATGCAGAGCTGCTACCAGTGTCGCCGGGATGACACTGGCGACGGTGTGCAGGATTGCGCACCTGGACCGCAGAACTGCAACTAGCGTCGCCGGGTTGACACAAGCCACTGGATGGTGACAGACGCTTCGGAGGTAGGAAGCACTCCATGCTGCCCAGATGGTACGAGCAACATGCGTAGACGGAAAACAGGTGGAGCCGCCTTAATGGAACAAACAGCGCACACGGAGCACAGCAAGACTGACTCTGAATGAACTCGACTCACAAGCCGGATACTGGAAACCGGAAGTACAAAGAAACTGTATCACCGGCATAGAGTGAAGGGCTGGCTGGGTTTTAACAGGAGCAGGCCCCGACCAGAGCAGCCTCCCTTAACGATGCAGCTGTGCTGTGCACAAACAGGAGAATTATTAGCATGCACCTGACATTGCTCACAGACAGGCAGTAATTAATGCAATGCCTCAGGCTGGAAGCTGCAACAATATTTGAAGATTTATTGCCCGATGTTAGGATTTCCCAATCTAGCAATCTGCGCCCATACATAACAGATCTTTTTCAGTGATTTGCAGATCGATTGCAGCAAACACAGATCTGCCAATCTTGAAAGGCTCCATCATTTTACTAGTAACGGTCTGCAAATCTGCTGATCATGTCCGTACACTAGCAATCTACAGCCCCAAACCATCTGTGACATCAAACATGTTGGACAAGCTGATCAAACAATTCCAATCACTTTTTGGTTGCAATCTGTGACCTGTGAAGCCTCATACATTGCAGATTTTTATACACAATCGATTGCAGAATTGCCACAATCGATTACTGATGTATGGGGGCCTTTAGATCCTCTTACCCTCAGATCCTGACAATCACTAAACGATCTCGTGCCGACCTCCTCCCTCTTCTACATTTTTTTTTCTCTTTTTTTTTTCTTTCTACCCCCCCATAAGCCCACTCCCATCTCTTTCTCTCAGTACAGTCTTATCCCATATGTTACTTATATTTAATATAGACTGTTTTTTACTGTATTTCTAGAGTTTTAGTGTTAATATTGTCTACAATGCTATTGACTTTATCTATGTAGACTCTTTACACTAATACTAATATTCTCGATAAAATTTTGTGATGGTAAAAAAACAAAGTTAAAAAGTAAAATAAAAATACAAATAAACACTGAAGGTGCGTACACACGTAACGATTTTTTTAACGATTTAACAATAACGTCATTATCGTTAAATTGTTTGTGAAATCGTTCATCTTTTTAAGCTGAACGATGAACGATAATCGTTCATGCGCGTTCACGTTTGTAGTTTGTAGTTCATCGTCCATTCTGACTGACCAACAAACGATTTTCGTTCAGAAAATCGTTCATGTTGTGCAGAATGAACGATAAACGATGAACGATTTCCATTCACTGTATGCATGATTAAAAAAATCGTTCATCGTTTTTGAAAATCGTTCATTATTTTAGTAACCAACGATTTTTAGTGAACGATTTTCGTTCACTTGTTCAAGGTAAAATCTGAACGAAAATCGTTGGTTACTAACATCGTTGTGTGTGTACCGCACCTTAACACATTTACAGCCCGATGTGCACTGAAAACAATAAAAAAAAAAGGAAGACAATTTGTATTAACACTTGGAAAGTTGGAAAGGGGGGCAAATAAGAGGGCATACGTCTTTGCTACGGGATGCAGTCAGGAAGCCGACTGTCTGCTTCCCTACTGTCTAATCCCGGCAAGGAACAAATGACAGGCGTCGAGACCTACGTCGGGAGCCCGACACCCGGCATATCGATCGATGGTAAGCCGGGTGCGGACAGCCGCGGTGGGCGGGGGGGGGTGGAGGTTTAGGTTAGGGGCTCCCGGGGTGGAATTAGGTTTAGGCTGCGGGGAAGGGGGGGTTAGGTTTAGGCACTTAGGGGGGGTTAGGGTTAGGCACTCAGGGGGAGGTTAAGGTTAGGCACCCTTAAGGGAGGGTTAGGGGGTAGAATAGGGTTAGTTGTACTTGCCTTTTTAGGTTCAGGATCTTCACCCCTGCCGGGCTTCCGCTGTCGGGATTTTAATCACACTGAGGGCCTGATTCAGAGCCGCTCGTAAGCGGCTGCTCGTTCGTTCCGACCGATGTTCGCACAACTGCGCATGCGTACGGATTTTAATACGCATGCACGAACCAATCAGTGCGGCCGAAAATCGTTTGTTTGCTAAATAGCGAATGCCTGCTATTTTGAGTGACTGGAGGAGGCGTATGTGGGTGGTAACAGGGGAAGGTGCTTGAAAACAGGGAGTGGAGATCCGATCGCAGGCGTGCTTAAAGGTCAAAACGGGTATTTTATGGGTGTGCATAATTAATACAGCAGCGTCATTGACCACGTCACTGGGTTGATTTGTAGTCAGAACTGCTCGCATGATTGTGGTAGGAAAAACCAACCACAAGAATAGCGAGCAGTTCATACGCTGTTCGATGTACTCGATTAATCTCTTAAATAGCGGACATGACGTATGATGCGAGCGGCCAGGGGGCGTCTTTTTCAAAATTACGACCGCAAGTTTTGTCCGCTCGTTCAGACATAGAGCCGTGAACAGACCGCAAAGTGCGAACGGTTCATTTGAATAGCCACCCCTTTTTAATGAACGAGCGAGCGCAAATAGCGTCCGGCTCTGAATCAGGCCCTGATTCCCTTTGCTACAGCCCCTACTGCACACACATTTAGAGCTACCGTATGTATTAAGTGTTCCCTCCAGCTGTTGGATTGTAAGCTGCTTGTCATTTGTATCACGATCACCTCGATGTACGCTGCTGTAATACGTTGATGACAGTATGTAAAAAGAAGGATCATAATAACATATGCTTAGATTTGTTGGAAAGTGGGACTGGAACCAGTTTGGCAAATTTGTGATAAACTTTTGAATCTTATATAGACTAGAAAAAGCTTTATCTAAATTCCAGCAATGTCAGCTGACTCAGGTCCTGATTCAGCAAGGAACGCACGGATGCAGGCGCACGCAATCGGCCGATGTTTGCAGTCTGCGCATGCGTCTGGGCCGCAGTGCGCATGCGCGAACCGCTCATTGCGTCCGCAAAAGTGAGCACAGTGAATACGCAGACCCAGCGTCACCAAAAGTGATTGTGGCTGGATACAGGGAGTGGTTGGCCGAATGCAGGCATGCCAGTGCCCGTTACAGGGGCGTGCATAAATTAGCCACTGAGATGCCGGACGCAGGAATTCTCTCAACCCCTGCGGCAGGGTCGGGTCTACCTTTAGTCTGCGTGCTGCTCCGATGTCACTCGATGGTCCCGATGATTTATCAGTACGGACGGTAAAGGGGGGCGGCATTTTGTAGTGCTGGGCGTCTGCATCTTTGTGCTGCGGTTGCCGTGCGTATCCATTCATTAGCATATTCTCGCAGCTGCCGAGTACGTGCGTCTGCATCCGAGCGTTCCTTGCTGGATCAGGTCCTCTGACCTGTTTGTGCTGGTTCAAGTTTAGTCTGAAGCGTCATATGGCCAGTTTTTCATAAACACAGGGTTTGCTGTAGCAGAGGATGGAGGCGCTATCATAGCCACTAACATATTAGCACCTATGTGGTGATGCAGCAGGAGACATCAATCCTCCTACATGCATTACTGATCCCAGCTGCGTCCAAGGATGCAGCATCGAATCATCAGCGCTACCATCACCCGGCCGAGTGACCATGGGGTTGCGCAAGCTGGCTGCCGCAGGTGCAAGAAAGAGGCCAGGAAATCGTCGGAGATCCCGGTCTCTTCAGTCCCCCACAATGGCCGCAACACGTGTCTGTTTTGGGAAACGGAGGCCGTCGCCGGCCCCTCCTTGCCCAGGTAGCAGACTGTCAATCACTGACAATCTTCTGCCAGACTCCATGCGGGATCACAGAGCCGTACTGCACATGCGCAGATTCCCGATAATCGGGAGTCTGCAATCAGCAGTGTGCACTGCTGAATCAGGCATTCAGGGCCTGATTCAGAGCCGGACGCTCATTCAGAGCGCTCGCTCTGAATTAGTGCCCACCTATTGTATTTTTAGAGCGGCCTCCTGGCCGCTCGCATAGCAGTGGGTGACCACCCACAGCTAGTGCGAGCGGCCAAGACCATCGCGACCATCGGACTTGCGACGAGACCCTTGTGGTAGGGTCTCGTTGCCGCAAGTCCCAGTGGACTTACAGAGCAAGAAGTCCACCCACTGACATCACTTGTGATGTGAGTGGGGCCGGCCCTAGACGGCATTCCCATGGGAACGCCTCCGTCTGGCAGGCACGCCCCCGGCACGCCCACCAAAGGGGGCGTGCTGTCAGTCACCATCGACAGCACGCCCCCTTTGATGAGACACTCCGAGTGAAGGAAAGTCCTTCGCTCGTCGGGTCTCGCGCATGCGCACGATGGAGCTCCCTCCGTCGTGCGCATGCGCAGTGGGGAGCATCGACCCACTTGCGAGCGTACTGCCGCTCGCGAGTGGGTCTGAATGACCCCCCTAATTGATTACGGCCCTTAGGGGTAAATTTACTAAAGTGAGAGTTTTTAGAAGTGAGTTTTAGAAGAGATGTTGCCCATAGCAACCAATCGGATTCTACTTAACATTTAACTAGCACCTTCCAGAAGATAATAGCTAGAGTCTGATTGGTTGCTATGGGCAACATCACTAGGGATGAGCGGGTTCGGTTCCCTGAGAACCGAACCCACCCGAACTTCGGGGATCCGGGGCGATCCGAGCCCAAGCTCGGATCTCCCTGTCTGCCCCGGATCCCTCTCCCGAGGCAAAACCTCGAGATCTGCTGTCGGATCTCGAGGTTTTGCCTCGAGCGGCCATTTAAAAAAAAATGCCTTTGCCTTTAATGGGCAAAGTGCTGATTGGCTGACAGAGCCGTCTGTCACGGCTCTCAGCCAATCAGCATTATGGTGCTCATTTGCATGTAGCACGGACTCGTGAGATCCGTGCTACATGCATCTGTGTGATTGACAGTGACACAGAGCACAGATGGGTCAGTGAGACCCGTCTGTGCTGCTGTGTATTTCAATGACACAGATGCACGCACGGACCAGGAGATCCGTGCTACTTGCATCTGTGTCATTGACACAGAGCACTAACGGGTCCGTGAGACCCGTCTGTGCTGCTGTGGTAAATAAAAAAAAAAAAACCTGTGTAAAAAGAGAAAAAAATGGCGTGCCCCCCCCCCAAAAAAAGAGCAACCAGCCCCGGGCATTAGTGACCCAGTGCTGGGTGTGCTTAAATACAGGGGACAAACGACATAGGGGTCCCCTGTACTTAAACACAACCAGCACCGGGCTAGTCAGAACCAGAGCTGGTTGCCAAAATACGGGGGACAAACGACGTAGGGGTCCCCCGTATTCTGCGCAACCAGCTCTGGGCTCTGATCCGGTCCTGGTTCTGGAAATACAGGGGAAAAAAATGAGTAGGGTTCCCCTGTATGTTCCAGAACCAGCACTGGACTTTTTCTAGCGGGGGGCTGATGCCACAGCCAGGGGAGCCCTTTCACCGGGCCCCCCAGCCGCAGCATCAGCCCTGACCGCTAGTCAGCCCAGGCCGGGGATCCCTGGAGAGCTGGGGACCCCCCCAATAAAGGGGTCACCCTCTCCAGGGCACCCCAGGCCCAGGCTGATAGCCCGGGGCTATCCCCGCCACCCCTGGTGGCGGTGGGTGGCGGGTTGATTGTGTGGTGTGGTGTAAATAAAGAATATCAAACATTGTCTTTACAAGTAGAACTGCAAGTCCCAGCAAGCCTGCCCCGCATGCTGGTACTTGGAGAACCACAAGTACCAGCATGCAGGGCATTAAGGGCCCACTAGTACCTGTAGTTCACCTGTAAAAAAATGTTTAAAAAAAACACAGGACACACACACCGTGACAGTATAAGTTTATTAAACATACATACACACACACACACACACACACACATGTACACATACAATGAACGGCTCCCTCCATTGTAGTCAATGCTGGGAGCCGCAAGGTTATTAAAGTTTACCCTGCGGTTCCCACCATTGACTACAATGGAGGGAGCCGTTCATTGGCTGAGAGACGGGAGATGACCTCTCTCAGCCAATGAACGCTTAGCAGCGGGGTTTCCATGGTGATACCCCGCCGCTAAGCTCTCATTCGGGAAGTACCGTTCTATAGAACGGTACTAAGTTCGTGGATCGCGTTTTCGTTTTTTTTTTTTGCCAAGTCCGGGGATGCCTACTTTGGAACGAAGAGGACAGAACCTCGCATAGGAGATGGTGAGTATGTTTTTTTTCACAGGTCCCCTAGGGATACTTTACCGGACAAGTGGACCGATGCTACAGGTTACATAGGTGAGTATGTGTACATGTGTGTGTGTGTATGTATGTTTAATAAACTTATACTGTCACGGTGTGTGTGTCCTGTGTTTTTTTAAACATTTTTTTTACAGGTGAACTACAGGTACTAGTGGGCCCTTAATGCCCTGCATGCTGGTACTTGTGGTTCTCCAAGTACCAGCATGCGGGGCAGGCTAGCTGGGACTTGCAGTTCTACTTGTAAAGACAATGTTTGATATTCTTTATTTACACCACACCACACAATCAACCCGCCACCCACCGCCACCAGGGGTGGCGGGGATAGCCCCGGGCTATCAGCCTGGGCCTGGGGTGCCCTGGAGAGGGTGACCCCTTTATTGGGGGGGTCCCCAGCTCTCCAGGGATCCCCGGCCTGGGCTGACTAGCGGTCAGGGTTGATGCTGCGGCTGGGGGGCCCGGTGAAAGGGCTCCCCTGGCTGTGGCATCAGCCCCCCGCTAGAAAAAGTCCAGTGCTGGTTCTGGAACATACAGGGGAACCCTACTCATTTTTTGTCCCCTATATTTCCAGAACCAGGACCGGATCAGAGCCCAGAGCTGGTTGCGCAGAATACAGGGGACCCCTACGTCGTTTGTCCCCCGTATTTTGGCAACCAGCGCTGGTTCTGACTAGCCCGGTGCTGGTTGTGCTTAAGTACAGGGGACCCCTACGTCGTTTGTCCCCTGTATTTAAGCACACCCAGCACTGGGTTACTAATGCCCGGGGCTGGTTGCTCTTTTTTGGGGGGGTGCACGCCATTTTTTTCTTTTTTTACACAGGTTTTTTTTTTTTTTTTTACCACAGCAGCACAGACGGGTCTCACGGACCTGTCATTGCTCTGTGCCAATCACACAGATGCATGTAGCACGGATCTCCCGGGTTCGTGCTACATGCAAATGGGCACCATAACGCTGATTGGCTTCCTGTCTGCCACTGCAGTGCCACTCCTAGATGGGCCACGTGTTTGTGCCGCCCCCTTGTGTCGCTTAGCATAGTCATCCAGCTTCCTCGGTACAACCTTTTGGCCTAAAAACAATATTGTGAGGTGTGAGGTGTTCAGAATAGAGTGGAAATGAGTGGAAATTAATGTTATTGGGGTTATTAATAGCGTAGGAACAAAAAAAGGCCCATTTATGTGATTTTAGCGTTTTTTTTTTATTTTTTAAGAAAAAATCCAGATCCAAAACACAAAACCCAGAACCCAAAACACGGAAGGGTGGTTTTGGCAAAACCAATCCAGATCCAAAACACGAAGAAAGATCCAGATCCAAAACCAAAACACAAAACACGAAAAGTGTCCGGTGCACACCCCTAAACATCACTTCTAAAACTCACTTCTAAAAGCACTCACTTTAGTAAATTTACCCCTCGACTGGATTATGGGCCTGATTCAGCAAGGAACGCAGTTGCTAATACGCATGCAATCGGATGATTAATTTGCACTGCGCATGCATTGCAGTACGCGAGCCAGACGCTGCGCTCAGAACTGCGTTCACAGGGGCTACACAGACCCATGACAGAATGATTGACAGGAAGTGCGGTTTGTGGGTGGTGACTAGGGAGAGGTCGGGAAACGCAGGCGTGCCAGCGCTTTTCAACACCGTGGCAGGGGCGTGCATAAATTATCAACTGCTAAACCAGACGCAGTCTGAGGCCTCATAGCGTGCGCTGAAGTTAGCAATTCCTTAATTGAGGTCTGACCTGCCCTAACTGTGCGTATGGGACCGATGTTACTCCATGTTACCGATTGAGTAAGGGGAAGTGGGCGTCCTTATGTCAGGCTGCGAACGCAATGTGAATGCACACATTTACATAGCATTGCTGATATTAGCAACTGCGTTCCGTGCGTATAAGCAGAATAGCGATCCTTAGTGAATCAGACCCTATGACCACTATATGTTTAGTTATCGGTCTTTTCATTATTGTACTATATGGACGTGTATCTTGGTAATTTTTAAGTTTTTTTAAATATTGAATAATGTGTACTTCCGGCGTGTCTACCTCTCATAAATCCCATGTACAGAACGTGTAGCGGATTAATACCCAGTAGCAAAGTGATAGGGACAGCTCTCATTTTCCTTATAAACCTCCTCCGGGACGGCTTTTTCCCACGCTCCGTCCTGTCTCCTCCATTTTTATAAATTCATGCAATGTATTTAAATATAACAATGGATATATTATTGGATTTATCACATCACATAAATATTTCAAATGTGGAGTGTGATAAATAGGGGATATAGGGGCATATTCATCAACTCCAAAATAATGGTTTTAAGGACATTTTCCTTAATTACCGTTATTTTAGTATTCATTAACACACTTAACACAGGAGATATCACTGATATCTCCTGACTAAGGGCCTGATTCAGAGCCGCTCGTAAGCGGGCGCTCGTTCGCTCCGAGCGATGTTTGCCCAACTGCGCATGCGTACGGATCGTTATACGCATGCGCGAACCAGTCAGTGCGGTCGAAATTCATGTGCTCGCAAAATAGCGAATGCCTGATAATTTGAGTGACAGGAGGAGGCGTATGTGGGTGGTAACGGGGGAAGGTGCTTGAAAACGGGGAGTGGAGATCAGATCGCAGGCGTGCTTAAAGGTCAAAACAGGCGTTTTATGGGTGTGCATAATTAATACAGCAGCGTCATTGACCACGTCACTGGGTTATTTTATAGCCGGAACTGCTCGCAAAATTGTGGTAGCAAAAACCAACCACAAGAATAGCGAGCAGCTCATACCCTGGTCGATGTACTCGATTAATCAAATAAATAGCGGACATGACGTAGGATGAGAGCGGTCAGGGGGCTCGTTCAGACCTAGAGGCGTGAACAGACCGCAAAGAGCGAACGGTTCATTTGAATAGCCACCCCTATTTTCAGGACGAGCGAGCGCTAATTGCGTCCGGCTCTGAATCAGGCCCTAAGGCCCTCATTCAGAGGCGGTCGCAAGAAGCGATCGCTCTCTCTGAATGAGGGCGGCTGCTTCTTTTTTTTAGTGCGGCCTCCTGGTCGCTAGCTAAGCTGTGGGTTACCACCCACAGCTTAGCGACCGACCAGGTTGATGGTCGGATTGGTCAAGACCATGGCGACCATCGGGACTTGCGACGAGCCCCTAAGGTTGGGTCTCGGCAACCGCAAGCCCCAGGGACCTTCCTGCTCTGATCGAGCAGGAAGCTCCCCAATGACATCACTGCTGATGTCAGTATGGCTGCCCACAAAACGGCAAGCTTTCCTTAAGGAACGCCTCTGTTTGTGAAACCACCCCCCCGCCCCGCTTACAAAATGAGTCGAGCTGTCGATCAACATCGACAGCCGCCCCTTTTGTAGTGAGCTCCGGAGGTTGCGCGCACGCAGTGCGGCCGCTGCGCGTGCGCAGGGCCTTAACATCGACCCGGTTGCGAGCGCTCATCGCTTGCGACCGGGTCTGAATGAGGTCCCCACATACATTAGTACATTAGTATGGGGTTATGGAAATTAGGCAATTCAGCAAATTCCGAAAATTATGTATTTTCAGAATTTGATGGTGTTACTATACGGCACTCTCAGATGGCGTACAGCAGTGGGTGACACCTGTTTTCAGCGTGAGCAGGTCCTCCACCGGCTCCCTCCGTCGATCCCTGGTCCCGGCTATGGCTGCTGCTCCGACTGTGTTCTCCCGGCAGAACACAGTAAAGTTTAAAGAAAAAAAAATGTATATATATATTTTTTTTTTTACTTTACTGTTTTCTCCTCTTCAGACAGAAGGTCGGGGTCCGCGGCTGCAGTTAACAGGTAGGTGGGGGACAGTGTGGTGAGCGGAGGGGAGGAGGAAGGGGGGTTGGGGGGGGACACAGAGTTACCGCAGCTGTAATCAGTGCTGCACATGTGTTTTTGTGAATGTAACAGTGCATGTATAGCACTGTTTCCAGCTGCAGTAAGGTAGTGTAGGCAGGGAAAGTATCTGTTTTCTGTAGAGCTGTCATCGCAAAAATGACAGTTTTTCGGAATAGATACTGATAGAGATGAGGAATGATGAATCCTCCGGTAATTAGGTAGAACTCCATGTCAGTTCTAAACCTAATTACCTCCATCGATATTTTAGTTATGATGAATAGGCCCCATAGACATAATTACAAGCTTATATGTATTATCGTAAATATGTCACAAAATATCAGATACCCCTGTGTCTCTTCAGCACTATATAGTCACTTCTGATTGGCTGACTAATAACCTCTCTCAGTGAAATAATCAGCGTTGCCGTTATATTATACCACGTTGTGCGCCATCCATTTGCGCTACGTAGCCGGCATTTCCATTGAGGGTCCTGCAGGGAAGAAGATCCCATCTGAGTTTTAAAGGGTAAAATAACAATGTAAAACTTTATGTGTCCCCGAGGACTACTCAGGGGCACAGGCACGGAGCACTCACATACACATTATATTTTAGGATCTTTTCCTCTCCCTGTTATCATTGCTACACTTATTTCTAGATATAGCTTATAATATGCAGAGCAATGAAGAAACGCAGCTGTGAGCGTCACCGGTACATTCACAACCAGCCAATAAGAAGGGGTCGGCTGGTGCTGGTCGCCCATCATCATCATCTGCTATTTGCAGCAGCCTGCACCCACACGCAGTTATTTTCTTCTCAGGGCTTTATGCCGGAAAATAATGTCATATCCAGCGTAAGAGAAAAATGCCAAACTATCAGCTGCCCCTGTGGGTGTTCATATGGGCACTAGCGCACACAGGGGGGGTTTCTGAGTGCCCAGAACCCCCCCTGACAGACTGGAGAGCAAGGACCATCTTAAGCCCTGCCCCCTCATGGCAAAATGACGCAATTCACGGGTCAGTCGGGAGAAGGCGGAGCCAATATGAGGTGATTCCATTAGAATCACATCATTTGGCTCCGCCCCCTCCTGATTGACCCGCGAATCGTGGAATTTTTACACTAGGGGGAGGGGCCTCGTGACATGGTGCCAGTCTGCCATACTTCATCCTCATCACAGGTCTACAACCCACAGCTGCTACAAGGTAAGTGTGTGTGTAAAGTATGTGTGACGTATATATATATATATATATATATATACCAACTGTCAAGGCGAAACTCGGAGACAAATAAATACAATACCCTCACCAGAGAGGTTTTATTGTGGGTCAACGTTTCAGGTTCTTTCACCTCTTCCTCAGGACAACAGGACAACATAATCCTGAGGAACAGGTGAAAGACACCGAAACGTTGACCCACAATAAAATCCCTGGACAGTTGGGATATGAATTTGGGAGTGCTCACCCCTGAGGAGGGCACTGGAGCAAGTCATGTGTGATGGAGTGTCGGAGCACTGGATATTATATATATATATTGGGGGGGGGGTTACTGGCATCGTCATTGTCAGTATCAATTCTTTTGTTAGGGGCCTCCCCAAGTTAATTGCCTTGGGGCCCCCAGAAACCTTAATCCTCCCAGGGTATATGCATCTGTATGCCGTCCACATGTATTCACAATCACGCCCTTAAGGTGCCCATCACAGTCTATGATGAGCCTGCACTGAACGAGCAGTCGGTCAGTGCAGGCTCATCAATCATCTGCAAACATTGCTCAACCTGACGTTATCCTCAGGTTAACCAGCATGTTTGCACGATGATAGTTGTCTAAAAGACCAATTTTTTAAACAATCTGCAAACGATTTTCAATTGATTATCGAAGTATAGCGATATTGTTATCGTTCAATCGCTCATTTTAATCGTCTAGTGCAGTGGTTCTCAAACTCGGTCCTCAGGACCCCACACAGGTCACGTTTTGCAGGTCATCCAGCAGGTGCACAGGTGTATTCATTACTCACTGACACACTTTAAAAGGTCCACAGGTGAAGCTAATTATTTCACTTGACTCAGTGTGGAGACCTGGAAAACATGCACCGTTTGGGGTCCTGAGGACCGAGTTTGAGAACCTGTGGTCTAGTGGATAGGCACCTATACTATACTCATCCTTCATTAGTCTATTCTCTCCCTTCCCTTTTTCTCCCTCGCTGGGTGCAAACGTACATAGGTGCCAGAATGACACCCATCTGCAGATATCCACGCCGCCACTTTTCTATACAAACTGGCGTGGTACATACTCCATCGACTTCACCATCATTCTCTTCTCCGCCTTGGCAGTGAATGTGTTAAGCAGCTGTATACATGACTAGGACACGGGCTTCCTGTATGGTTGGAGTAATGAGGCTGTTAGTACCCCAGCTAGCTCCAGAGGTGGTCGTTCCAGGTCAAGTCTGAGGTCACTGGCAGGGCAATGATGAGGAAAGAGCTTATGTTTCCAGTAATACAAGCTGGCTGTGCGGTGGGTAAGAGCCCCAAGACATCTCACTCGCTTTTACTTTTTACATGGAATGATTTGTCATCTCTTGTAGTGGGTCAGACAGTGGGTTGGGAGCTGGTAACTTTCCCCTTACATCAGGGCTACAGCTATAGGCGTTGACAGCGAATGATCTGTTCAGGTAAATGTTTATTACATTGTATACGCGCCGGCCTTGTTTTTATTGTAAATGCCTTTTTTATTATTATTATTATTAGTATTATTATTAGTAGTAGTAGTAGTATTGTCTAAATGTATTTATATAGTGCAGGAGCTTCACAATTAGAAATAAACAGTAAGAAGACAAGACTGAGGATTTACTGACAAAGTATAGGCTAAACCTGTGTCACATGAGCAATTTGCCTTAAATCACAGCTGCAAAGCAACATCATGTCCTATACCAGGAATCGATTCCCGGCAGCACCTGGCCGACAAAAGCAGAGTTCCCGGCAGCGGAAGCCCGACAGCGCTGGAAATCCCGATCATCACTAAGGTAAGTATAACCTAACCCTCTAACAATAACCCTCCTTAGGGGTGCCTAACCCTAACCTCCCCCCCATGTCTAACCCTAATCCCCGCTCTAAGTGCCTAACCCTAACCCCCCCCTTCCCCGCTGCCAAAACCGAAGTCCCCCGGGGGGGGTGCCTAACACTAAGTCCCCCCCGGGGGTGCCTAACCCTCCCTCCCCCTAACCTAACCTAACCCTCCCGGGGGGGTGCCTAACCCTAAGTCCCTCCCGGGTGCCCTAAACCTAACCCTCCCCCCCCCCGCGGCTGTCTGCTCGCACCGCCCGGCATCCCTTCGATCGGGATGCCGGGCGCCTGTCTCCCGGCGTCGGGGAAGTGACAGGCGTCTATATATAGACGCCCGACATTTCACCCTCGCCGGGATATGACCGTCGGGAAGCCGGCTGTCGGTATTAAGGCAGCCGGTTTCCCGATTGTATACCCTATACCATTACTGCCTCCGTCATTCCCTTCGCCTGGGGCAGTGAACATACTCCTTCTCAACTGTAATGAAGACAGTAATATGCACACTGTATATATATACCTGCAGAGCCAGCCCTCCACACTAATGGCGAGGGCGGGAGGATCTGTTGATTGGACAGTGTATGACAGGCAGCGGAAATTGCAACCTATCCAGTCACTAAGAAGCAGTGTCATCACTCAGCCCCACCCTCCAACATGTCCACGTTACCCTCTCTGCTCTTCTTCCCAGTGTCGTCTTCCTCTGTGAGTTTTACTTCCTCTTCACTCCCCCAACCAGCTGGCAGAGCTTGACATGAGCTCAGAAAATGCACCTATTTATCCCACCGTCCCTCCTCACAATCCTAACTCGTGCCCACTGTCGTCCCTCCTCATCCCTTCCCAGATCACCTCCCAGTTCCCCCCCCCCCAAAATCCCTTACATTGTAAGCTCTCACAGGCAGGGCCCTCCTCCCTCTTGTCCTCACTCTGCACTTTTCATGTCTCTAATGCACTGCTGACCCTCCAGATGGTGTGTTATGATGAGCTACCGGTGTGTATATAAATATATATATATATATATATACACACACACACACATATACTGTATACGTAACCATTTATGCATGTCTTCACAAATGCTGCAACATTCGACCAATCAGAGGCGACTCCGTGTCACTTCTTCTCTTACTGTCATTACTTTTATTTCTCCATGTCTCATACACACTTCCCAGATCCCTTGAATGATCCCCAGGTCTCCTACATGCTCTTCAGGTCTCCTACATGCTCCCCAGGTCTCCTACATGCTCCTCAGGTCTCCTACATGATCCCCAGGTCTCCTACATGCTCCTCAGGTCTCCTACATGCTCCCCAGGTCTCCTACATGCTCCCCAGGTCTCCTACATGATCCCCAGGTCTCCTACATGATCCCCAGGTCTCCTACATGATCCCCAGGTCTCCTACATGCTCCTCAGGTCTCCTACATGCTCCTCAGGTCTCCTACATGATCCCCAGGTCTCCTACATGATACCCAGGTCTCCTACATGCTCCTCAGGTCTCCTACATGCTTCCCAGGTCTCCTACAGGCTCCTCAGGTCTCCTGCATGCTCCCTGAGTCTCACCAGCGGCGTCAGTGTCTGCGTCATTGGCCGTTCGCATGTCTGAGACTCGAGCAGTCTTTAGACGCTCAACGGTCCCAGGCGCTGCCCCCCAAACATGCTGTGGCTCAGGGGGCTGGGAGCAATCATGCAAGACCCCTCAACATTGGATATGTATGTACATATCTCAATCAGGCCCCTTAGCACCACTGTAGTTCTTATGAAGAATGTGCTAAAAGGCTGGACAGGGTCCTGTATCATGACATGGGAGATAAATGACTCTCTTCTCAGGACTGTTCTCAGAGTCGCCTCTAAAGACTACATAGGACAACAGCAGAAATGATTGGAAAACTGCTGAGGACTCTTTACAGTCAAACTATTCAATTACTCAGCAAGAAGTCATTATAACTTTCCTGGCTGGAACCCGCAGTATAAGACAGAATGTTATATATTTTTTCAATAACATCAGTGCTTTTATATTGAAGTCTTTGTATATCATGAAGTTTAATAACGTGGGCCAAGCCCTGCTGGGAGCAGATAAGCTGTCGGCACATCATGTTGAGTAGCCGGGCTGCAGTCAGTGACTGACGTGTACCCAGCGACAGACGAACAAATGTTTTCAATAGGAGCTGTTAACATTGAAGTAAGTGAACTAGAACAATTGTCGCTTGGGGCCTGGACAGAAGGGAACTGAAGGAATCCTGTCCCTGAATGGAATGGCAAAGTCGTCCTGCTAACACTTGGCTTGGAGCAGAGCTGTAACTAGGGGATCGGTATGAACCACCAAAAGCTGACGCCGCAAGACCGACACCACTGAAAATACCATTTGGTAAGTATGGTAACTATCCCTGACCTTTTTCCCCCTTGACCCTCCCTTAGGGGTGCCTAACCCTAACCTCCCCCCCTAGAGCCTAACCCTAACCCCCCCTAAGTGCCTAAACCTAACCCCCCCTCCCCACAGCCTAAACCTGTTTCACGGGGGGTGCCTAACCCTAATCTCCCCCCGGGGGTGCCTAACCCCATTCCCCCTTCCCCTAACCTTCCTGGGGTAGTGCCTAACCCTAAGTTCCACCCGGGAGCCCCTAACCTCCCCCTCCCACTTTGTTCGGTATGCCGGGCGTCAGGCTCCTGGAGGGATAATGATAGGCGTCAGGATTTCGACGCCTATCATTTGTCCCCTGTCAGGATTACACAGTTGGAATGCCGGCGGTTGGCATTTCGACCGTCGGCTTCCTGACTGCATCCCGTAATTAGGGTGGTGCGACATGTGCCACGGCGCAGGGCAGGGGGCGCTGTTTGGGCCCTGTCAATCTTCTGTTGATAATCATTCTCACTTGTAGCTTCCTCCTCTTTTATCCTTGGTATTTCCTGGCCTTACAAACATATATATTTACCCCTCCATCTGGTAACCGCAAGCACCTTCAGTCACATCCTCTTTTATTTAACTCATACATCTGAAAATACTGTCATACCTAGGACTCGAACCTATCACCTCCCACATGGCAGTCAAACACCTTACACGTGGAGCCCCACAATTTCTGATGACAGCCCTTAACACAGTGCAGCTTTCCCAGCGCTCTTCTACATCTAGAGTCGGTGAGTTATACTGCATAATTATTGTGTATCATCAATGCAGCTATCGGTACCCCTTTGTCATCCTACAGGACAAATCAGATTCATCATGGTCCTTCCCCATGAGGCCACGCCCCTTTTTTCATGGGCGTATATTATGTCCCCTATTTGAAAAATGTGAGGGGGGACACTGCACTTTCTGGCCCAGGGCACCAAAAAATCTAGTTAATGGTTTGGAGTATGAAGGGCTTATTGGGGATAAACTGGAAATCTAGCAGAATTGTTATAGAAAATACATTTTGAAATGCTAAAACATGAGTATGTACTGTACTACCAGTATTTCTCATGAGAGCCTTACTGACGATGTACTTCCAGTATTTCTCATGAGAGCCTTACTGACGATGTACTCGCAGTATTTCTCATGAGAGCCTTACTGACGATGTACTTCCAGTATTTCTCATGAGAGCCTTACTGACGATGTGCTCGCAGTATTTCTCATGAGAGCCTTACTGACGATGTACTTCCAGTATTTCTCATGAGAGCCTTACTGACAATGTACTCGCAGTGCCCGTCGGATCAGTATGTTCCACCTGCCCTATGTTAAGGTGTCAAATTATATTGAAACAAATGTTGGAAAGCAAGGAGATAAATGATGTCACAGTAGTAACCCCTGGATCTGCCCCCATTGTGGATACCTATTGGCCTGTGTATATTTCTGAAAACCTCCTACATATTACATTGATGATGATAGACTACAAGGATCAGAAAGGGGAGGAACGTCACATCCTGAGAGAGCAAAAATAAAACCTCCCGCAAATGACGTCCCATTACATTGGAACACTTGTCTGTCCCATTGGCCATGGCAGAGAACTTTGTTTATTGCTTATTGAAATACAGTTTGAAGTGGTGACAATAAACCTCTAACCTTCATAGACTCAGCTAAGTTGATTGCAATGAATGAAATGTGTTTCGCTGGGGTGGCAAGTTGTCGATGTCCTCACACGTTACCCTGTGGAGCTTCCACCGGAAGAGGGGGACGAAGAGAAGAAAAGACACAGAAATACCCAACTCTGCCTAAATTGCGGAGCACAACATACAGATATGTTTAAAATGATGTTTAGCCGTGAGTTACAGAAACAATTAGTGCGCACCAAGAAACTAAAAGCAAACGTCTAAAGCCGACATCTCACACTCACATTACCAACCGGGCCAAATAGCCAAGGTCTAAGAGTGAGGGGGCCGCAAGGGAAAAAAAGTCTTATATGCAATTATGAAAGGTTTATTATTAATAAAAAACGAATGCAGTGTCCCCTGTAGTAGAGCCCCTTATGTAATGCCCCCTGTAGTAGAGCCCCTTATGTAATGCCCCCTGTAGTAGAGCCCCTTATGTAATGCCCCCTGTAGTAGAGCCCCTTATACAATGCCCCCTGTATTAGAGCCCCTTATGCAATGCCCCTGAAGTTGTGCCCATTATGCAATGCCCCCTGTATCAGAGCCCATTATGCAATGTCCCCTGTATTAGAGCCCATTATGCAATGCCCCCTGTATTAGAGACCATTATGCAATGCCCCCTGTATTAGAGACCCTTATGCAATGCCACTGGAGTGCCCATTATGCAATGCCCCCTGTATGAGCTCCATATGCAATGCCACTGTAGTTCTGCCCATTATGCAGTGCCCCTGTATTAGAGCCCCTTATGCAAAGCCCCCTGTATTAGAGACCCTTATGCAATGCCACTGTAGTTGTGCCCATTATGCAATGCCCCCTGTATAAGAGCCCCTTATGCAATGCCCCCTGTATTAGAGCCCCTTATGTAATGCCCATTATGCAGTGCTTCCAATAGTGCCCATTATGCAATGCCCCCAGTAGTGCCCGTTATGCAGTGTCCACGTAATACCCCTAGTAGTAACCCCAATAGTGCCCATTATGCAGTGACCCCAGTAGTGCCCATTATGCAGTGCCCCAGTAGGGCCCCTTATGCTGTGCCCCTAGTAGTGCCCCTTATGCTGTGCCTCCTCCCAGTGTGGAATAGGCCCCACTGCAATACTTACCTCTCTCTTACGTACCTCTCTTCACACCGGCCGCTGGGCACCGCTCCCGAGTAGACGCTGCCACTGACTGGATCTAACTAGATCCAGCAGGCGCAGGCTCCTCTTATTGCAGGTGACGTCATGACATCACCCGCCCATCCGCGAACTGCATCACTGGGAACGCTGGCCCCTGAAGCGATCAGAGGCTTCTTTAGTCTCTGATAGCTTCAGAGACCAGCGTTCCCAGTTTTAAATACAATAAACACTGCCCGATCGGAGCTGAGCTCCCATCGCGGCAGGGGTTTGGGCCGCATGATATTTGTATTTGGGCACACACAGTCGGGCCGCATAAAATGTTTTTTTGGGCCGCATGTTTGACATGCCTAGTCCAAAGAGTGGGAAACGCAGTAGTGTAGAGATCCTGGGATTACTACTCAGGGCTGAGGGAGGACACTGAGATACAGCTCTGCAGCAGTGGGAATGTTTGTACGTGCAGAATGTCACACTGGAGAATTTAGGGCCTATTTAGCAGCGTGTGCAAGTGCACTGCTGAATGCAGATTCAGACCCATTCTGCGATTGTGCAGAATGGGTCCTGCTAAGACGCATGCAAACCCTTGAATGCCTCTGTCTGATTGACAGGCAGAGGCATTTAAGGGGCAGGGCGGCCGGTATTCCCGGAATGGGGCGTGTCCGCCCCGTTTTCCGGGAGTGGTCAGCCCAGGGACTGTGTGCAGTCTGCTGGGCTCGCAAGCCAGCCAGTCTGAGGGCCTGATTCAGCAAGGATCGCAATTGCAAAGCTGCACGCAGGCTATAGATCATACATGCCTACCCTCCCGGTTTTCGCGGGAGGCTCCTGATTTTTCGGGTAACCCCCCGCACCCCCGGAAGGTTAGGCATTTCTCCCGCATTCTGCCCACTTCCTAGTGAAGTGGGCAGAATGAGGAGAATACCCGCGGCGATCGCGGGTCTCCGTAAAGGGGGCGGGGCTTAAGATGTGATTCTGCATGAATCACAGCATTTGGCCCCGCCCCCATGTAAAGTTGACCCAATCGCGGCAGTTTTGCCACGAGGGGGGGGGCTTAATGACGCAAGTCGTTAGGCCCCGCCCCCAACGGCCCCCTGCTGCTTCTCTTACCCGGGCTTCTCCCGGGAAGAGATTTATATAGGTAGGTAAGTATGCTATAGATATATGATGTATGCACGCAGGCTATAGATATGTGATGTATGTACACAGGCTATAGATATATGATTTATGCACGCAGGCTATAGATACATGATATATGGACGCATGCTATAGATATATGATGTATGCACGCAGGCTATAGATATATGATTTATGCACGCAGGCTATAGATATATGATATATGCAGGCTATAGATATATGATGTATGCACGCAGGCTATAGATATATGCACGCAGGCTATAGATATATGATGTATGCACGCAGGCTATAGATATATGATGTATGCATGCAGGCTATAGATATATGCTTTATGCATGCAGGAGCTTTCCAATTGCGATCCTTGCAATAATGCAAATGCATTATGAGGTGTGTATGACACCCCCTGCTGCATTTGCGATCCCAGAGCTGCGACGGAGGTCGCAGGCTGGGATCACCATCACGACCATCGGTGGTCGATGGTCGCGATGGTGGACGGCACAGGGCGACCGGCCAGCTGAGTAAGCCTTAGCTGCTGAATCAGGCCCTGAGTAAGCTAAGGCCTCCTCAGCTGGCTGGCTGCCCGGCACCATCCACCATCGACCACCGATGGTCGCGATGATGATCCCAGCCTGCGACCTCTGTCACAGTGCTGGGATCGCAAATGCAGCAGTTGGTGTCACACAGGGGGTGTCATACACCTCCTGCTGCATTTGCATTATTGCAAGGATTGCAATTGCAAAGCTGCTGGGTGCATACATCATATATCTATAGCCTGCATGCATACATCATATATCTATAGCCTGCCTGCATATATCATATATATATATATATATATATATATATATAGCCTGCGTGCATACATCATATATCTATAGCCTGCCTGCATATATCATATATATATATATATATATATATAGCCTGCCTGCATATATCATATATCTATAGCCTGCGTGCATACATCATATATATATAGCCTGCCTGCCTATATCATATATCTGTAGCCTGCATATATCATATATCTATAGCCTGCGTGCATACATCATATATATATAGCCTGCCTGCCTATATCATATATCTATAGCCTGCGTGCATACATCATATATCTATAGCCTGCGTGCATATATCTATAGCCTGAGTGCATATATCATATATCTATAGCCTGCGTGCATACATCATATATCTATAGCCTGCGTGCAGCTTTGCAATTGCGATCCTTGGTGAATCAGGCCCTTAGTTGGCAACATGAGCAATGTCTAGTACGGCAAATTCTGGTCCTGAATAAAGTAGTTGAACAAATACTGCAAACATGACATGCTGGAATGGGCAGTCTGGGATGGCCAAGATAGCTGTGAGAGTACAACGATAATACAATAATCCAAAAAATAGCATTTTGTGGAAAATGTGAGTTGTACCTGTAACTTTGCCAAAGCTGGGGAACAATCTGCATCTGTCCCGACCTTTGAATCCTATTTTCCATTACAAAAAGTCCACAGCTGTTTATGTTACATTACCTATCACTATCCTTCAAATACAATACCGTCTTCTCACGCTACACCGCAAAAATGCGTTTCATGTACGGTAATTTCACTGTGAACTTTGGCGCACTAAAGTACCTCTAATGACAGCCTTACTGTACTGTAATGTTATTTTATCACATCTAAAATAATCTTTAATAAATCGAAATTTCTGCCTTTTCAGAGTTCAAAATCTCCTATCCTGCTGTTCGGTATGCATATGTGTCAGGGCTTACATGCCGAATCGACTAAATCTGCAGCAAGTCCTTGACTGTGTTTTGCCATGTGATGGAAATTAGCAGTAACTTCCTAAGAACTTCTAAGAAAAAAAAAAAAACCTATTTTGTGTCTGAGTGACTCTGTGCTCTGGTATTTTATACTAATGAAGAAGTAATTGAGCAGCAAGAAACACATTTAACACACTGTGCACCACTTTTGCAAGGTAACAGTATAAATGGGTCTCTCTGATTGGAAGACATGGTGGAAACGGGAAAGTGATAGAGAATGCAGAGTACGATTGAATGGCCAGCATTGGAGAGATGCATTAAAAAGAACAGCTATATCTATGTATTTATGAATAGGAATACATTCAATGCCCATGCACATGTATTAAGACAAATACAACCAAAGGCTGCAAGTATAGATCAGGACAAACCATGTATCAATGGGTGGCATGTATTTTTTCCATGCAGGGAAATACAGGCTGTTACTGCATGTAACACACACTACATACTGGGCAGATTTATTTGACACTGTGAGCTACAGTTTAGGTAGAACACAACACACCCCTAATAATTTAATTTGTCCACACATGTTAAGTCCCCCCCGTACTGCACCTTAGATATAGCTTTACTCCTAACTCAGAATGAAGTCCATAGTGTTATTGGACTAGATAAATGAAAGGGTCAGTCACGTGCTCAGTGCTACAAGAGCCAGCATCTGGCAGGGTGTGCTGACATTTGTAGTTCCTGCCACTGCCTTCTAGTATTTTTAAAATAACATTTAACATTTTGTGCCCATGCCGAAATTGTCCTAGCGGTAAGGGGGCTGGGTCAGGGGCATGGTGTCCTAACGATAAGGGGGCTGGGTCAGGGGCATGGTGTCCTAGCCATAAGGGGACTGGTTCAGGGGCATGGTGTCCTAGAGATGGGGTTGGTTCCGGAGCATGATGTCCTAGCGATAAGGGGGCTGGGTCAGGGGCATGTTGTCCTAGCGATAAGGGGCCGGTTCCGGGGCATGATGTCCTAGCGATAAGGGGGCTGGGTCAGGGGCATGGTGTCCTAGCGATAATGGGCTGGTTCAGGGACATAGTGTACTAGCAATAAGGGGGCTGGGTCAGGGGCATGGTGTCCTAGCAATAAGGGAGCTGGGTTAGGGGCATGGTGTCCAAGAGATAAGGGGGCTGGGTCAGGGGCATGGAGTCCTAGCGATAAGGGGGCTCGGTCAGGGGCATGGTGTCCTAGCCATAAGGGGACTGGTTCAGGGGCATGGTGTCCTAGCAATAAGGGGACTGGGTCAGGAGCATGGTGTCCTAGCGATAAGGGAGCTGGGTCAGGGACATGGTGTCCTAGCGATAAGGGGGCTGGTTCAGGGACATGATGTCCTAGCGATAAGGGGGCTGGGTCAGGGGGATGGTGTCCTAGCGATAATGGGCTGGTTCAGGGACATAGTGTCCTAGCAATAAGGGCACTGGTTCAGGGGAATGGTGTCCTAGCGATAAGGGGGCTGGGTCAGGGGCATGGTGTCCTAGCGATAAAGGGGCTGCTGGTTCAGGGGCATGGTGTCCTAGCGATAAGGGGGCTGGTTCAGGGACATGATGTCCTAGCGATAAGGGGGCTGGGTCAGGAGCATGGTGTCCTAGCGATAAGGGAGCTGGGTCAGAGGCAAGGTGTCCTAGCCATAAGGGGGTTGGTTCCGGAGCATGGTGTCCTAGCAATAAGGGGACTGGTTCAGGGGCATGGTGTCCTAGAGATAAGGGGTTGGTTCCGGGGCATGGTGTCCTAGCGATAAGGGGGCTGGGTCAGGGGCATGGTGTCCTAGCAATAAGGGAGCTGGGTCAGGGGCATGGTGTTCTAGTCATAAGGGGTTGGTTCCGGAGCATGGTGTCCTAGCAATAAAGGGACTGGTTCAGGGGCATGGTGTCCTAGAGATAAGGGGGCTGGGTCAGGGGCATGGTGTCCTAGCGATAAGGGGGCTGGTTCAGAGGCATGGTGTCCTAGCAATAAGGGGACTGGGTCAGGGGCATGGTGTCCTAGCGGTAAGAGGGCTGGGTCAGGGGCATGGTGTCCTAGCGATAAGGGGGCTGGTTCAGAGGCATGGTGTCTAGCAATACGGGGACTGGGTCAGGGGCATGGTGTCCTAGCAATAAGGGGGCTGGGTCAGGGGCATGGTGTCCTAGCAATAAGGGGGCTGGTTCAGGGGCATGGTGTCCTAGCGATAAAGGGGCTGGTTCAGGGGCATGGTGTCCTAGCGATAAGGGGCTGGATATGGGGCATGGTGTCCTAGCGATAAGGGGCTGGTTATGGGGCATGGTGTCCTAGCGATAAGGGGGCTGGTTCAGAGGCATGGTATCCTAGCGATAAAGGGGCTGGTTCAGGGGCATGGTGTCCTAGCGATAAGGGGGCTGGTTCAGGGGAATGGTGTCCTAGCGATAAGGGGGCTGGGTCAGGGGCATGGTGTCCTAGCGATAAGGGGGCTGGTTCAGGGGAATGGTGTCCTAGCGATAAGGGGGCTGGTTCAGGGGCATGGTGTCCTAGCGATAAGGGTGCTGGTTCAGGGGCATGGTGTTCTAGCGATAAGGGGGCTGATTCAGGGCCATGGTGTCCTAGCGATAAGGGGGCTGGTTCTAGGGCATGGTGTCCTAGCAATAAGGGCACTGGTTCAGGGGCATGGTGTCCTAGCGATAAGGGGGCCAGTTCAGGGGCATGGTGTCCTAGCGATAAAGGGGCTGCTGGTTCAGGGGCATGGTGTCCTAGCGATAAAGGGGCTGGTTCAGGGGCATGGTGTCCTAGCGATAAGGGGGTTGGTTCAGGAGAATGGTGTCCTAGCATTAAGGGGGCTGGGTCAGGGGCATGGTGTCCTAGCGATAAGGGGCTGGTTCAGGGGCATGGTGTCCTACCAATAAGGGGGCTGGTTCAGAGGCATGGTGTTCTGTCGATAAGGGTTTGGTTCAGGAGCATGGTGTCCTAGCGATAAGGGGGTTGGTTCAGGGGCATGGTATCCTAGCCATAAGGGGTCGGTTCCAGAGCATGGTGTCCTAGCAATAATGGGGCTGGTTCAGGGGCATGGTGTTCTAGCGATAAGGCGGCTGATTCAGGGGCATGGTGTCATAGCAATAAGGGGGCTAGTTCAGGGGCATGGTGTCCTAGCGATAAGGGGGCTGGTTCAGGGGCATGGTGTCCTAGCGATAAGGGGGCTGGTTCAGGGGCATGGTGTCCTAGCGATAAACGGGCTGCTGTTCAGGGGCATGGTGTCCTAGCGATAAGGGGGTTGGTTCTGGGGCATGGTGTCCAAGCAATAAGACGGCTGGTTCAGGGGCATGGTGTCCTAGCAATAAGGGGGCTGGGTCAGGGGCATGGTGTCCTAGCGATAAAGGGCTGGTTCAGGGGCATGGTGTCCTAGCGATAGGGGGGCTGGGTCAGGAACATGGTGTCTTAGCGATAAGGGGACTGGTTCAGGGGCATGGTGTCCTAGTGATAATGGGACTGGTTCAGGCACATGGTGTCCTAGCGATAAGGGGGCTGGTTCAGGGGCATGGTGTCTTAGCGATAAGGGGACTGGTTCAGGGGCATGGGATCCTAGCGATAAGGGGACTGGTTCAGGGACATGGTGTCCTAGCGATAAGGGGGCTGGTTCAGGGGCATGGTGTCTTGTTCAGGGGCATGGTGTCCTAGCACTTAGGGGGCTAGTTCAGGGGCATGGTGTCCTAGCAATAAGGGGGCTGGGTCAGGGGCATGGTGTCCTAGCGATAAGGGGCTGGTTCAGGGGCATGGTGTCCTAGCAATAAGGGGACTGGGTCAGAAGCATGGTGTTCTAGCGATAAGGGGGCTGGTTCAGGGGCATGGTGTCTTAGCGATAAGGGGGCTGGTTCAGGGACATGGTGTCCTAGCGATAAGGGGGCTGGGTCAGGGGCATGGTGTCCTAGCGATAAGGGGGCTGGTTCAGGGACATGGTGTCCTAGCGATAAAGGGACTGGTTCAGGGGCATGGTGTCCTAGCGATAAGGGGACTGGTTCAGGGGCATGGTGTCCTAGTGATAAGGGGGCTGGTTCAGGGGCATGGTTTCGTAGCGATAAGGGGGCTGGTTCAGGGACATGGTGTCCTAGCGATAAAGGGACTGGTTCAGGGGCATGGTGTCCTAGTGATAAGGGGGCTGGTTCAGGGGCATGGTGTCCTAGCAATAAGGGAGCTTGGTCAGGGGCATGCTGTCCTAGCAAAAAGGGGACTGGTTCAGGGGCATGGTGTCCTAGCAAAAAGGGGGCTGGTTCAGGGGCATGGTGTCCTAGCAATAAGGGGACTGGGTCAGAAGCATGGTGTTCTAGCGATAAGGGGGCTGGTTCAGGGGCATGGTGTCTTAGCGATAAGGGGGCTGGTTCAGGGACATGGTGTCCTAGCGATAAGGGGGCTGGGTCAGGGGCATGGTGTCCTAGCGATAAGGGGGCTGGTTCAGGGACATGGTGTCCTAGCGATAAAGGGACTGGTTCAGGGGCATGGTGTCCTAGTGATAAGGGGGCTGGTTCAGGGGCATGGTGTCTTAGCGATAAGGGGGCTGGTTCAGGGACATGGTGTCCTAGCGATAAAGGGACTGGTTCAGGGGCATGGTGTCCTAGTGATAAGGGGGCTGGTTCAGGGGCATGCTGTCCTAGCAAAAAGGGGCTGGTTCAGGGGCATGGTGTCCTAGTGATAAGGGGCTGGTTCAGGGGCATGGTGTCCTAGCGATAAGGGAGCTTGGTCAGGGGCATGGTGTCCTAGCAAAAAGGGGACTGGTTCAGGGGCATGGTGTCCTAGCAAAAAGGGGGCTGGTTCAGGGGCATAGCCTTAATCTTTCTGATTACAGATTACAGAATGTTAGTGTTCCCCTTTAAATTAGATACATAAAGAATATGCAGCACGTTGTGGCTGCATATTGTTCTCATTATATTTATTTCCAGTATTTAACCATAAGGAAGGAATACACTAAGCTGCAGCTTATAATGCGATTTACAATCCGCTACACATCGGATGTCTAAATTACAGGATTTAATATCCTGCGGTTTGGAGGCTGAAAACTAAAACCACATCCAATGTACTGTGGTTTGCAAACCCCTACACTGCATGTGGCACCGGCCAGGCATCCCAGCATGGGAAGTCCCCTTCCTACCAACCAGACTGCTCAGGGCCCTTACACTGCATGTGGCACCGGCCAGGCATCCCAGCATGGGAAGTCCCCTTCCTACCAGCCAGACTGCTCAGGGCCCTTACACTGCATGTGGCACCGGCCAGGCATCCCAGCATGGGAAGTCCCCTTCCTACCAACCAGACTGCTCAGGGCCCTTACACTGCATGTGGCACCGGCCAGGCATCCCAGCATGGGAAGTCCCCTTCCTACCAACCAGACTGCTCAGGGCCCTTACACTGCATGTGGCACCGGCCAGGCATCCCAGCATGGGAAGTCCCCTTCCTACAAGCCAGACTGCTCAGGGCCCTTACACTGCATGTGGCACCGGCCAGGCATCCCAGCATGGAAAGTCCCCTTCCTACCAGCCAGACTGCTCAGGGCCCTTACACTGCATGTGGCACCGGCCAGGCATCCCAGCATGGAAAGTCCCCTTCCTACCAGCCAGACTACTCAGGGCCCTTGCAGCGCTCAGCCAATCACAGCTAAGAGACTGCTCCTGATTCGCCTCCCCGACTATTATTATTATTAGTATATTTTATCTGTAAGAAGATGCAGCACCGGACATTGTGGTATTTTGCGCCTATAAGCTACTGGCCAGACTCCGAGGGTCTGATTCAGAGGTGAATGGTAACGCAGCCGCGACTCATCTTTATACTAATAGGGATTCGTACAGGTTCGTCCAGGACTCAAATCCACCGCCTTGCATAATAAGTCGCTCCATCGGACATTAGAGCAGCTCTCTACGGTTGCTCAGAATGTCAGTCGGAACATGGACGCAGGTGCAACTGCAAAAAAAGACGCAGTCGCTGACCACGATACGCCCTCATCTAGCTAGCCACCCCACTGTTACTACCCAGGAACGCCCCCTGAACTTGTGGATCTCTCTTTGTCCAAATTCAAAACCATTGGGATGTATGCACAGTGCGACTAGGAAGGCAGCGCAGGCTGAAAACGATGGCCGCTTGCGCAGTACATGCATTCCATTATGTGTGCGCAAAGAGTCGCGGTAGCAATTGAAGCAGAGATATATTGGAAACATATTGGTCGATCCTGGGCGGAGACTTGGAGGTGACTATTGAGATGCACGGAGATGCACCGTCTGATGTGCGCGGGAGTATCGTGGGCGGGTCACATAACTGGTTGCAAAATCTTAATAGCTTTCTTAGGAGGCCATACTCTGCACCTAGCATGGGGTCGGCGCAAGTTTCCATGGTAGCGTCTAAACACCTACCAAGCGGGGTGGTTGTGAGTGATGATGCCCAAAGTGGGCGCCCCAGTCATTGCTTGTACACCAGGGGAGGGGCTGATTTTTGCATGAGAGTCGCAGATGCCAGTAGTTCTTATGGTGATCTGCTAACTACCGATGTACAGCGTGGCTTTTATCCTTGCTTTTGCCAAGGTAAATATCAGACATATCATCCATGGAATAAACCAAAGCCAAACTCTGAGTAACAGCATCAAACCCTCGGCCTTTGTGTTTCTATAGTGCGATGTCAGTGTAAGTACTACACATCCAAGAAGTGATCTTTGTACAGTAATTTCACGTAACTGCATGAGGATGCGGATCCGTGCTGCAAAACACCTTGCAGACACTCATTCCATTTTCCATGCTATTTAAATGAAATAAAATAATAATTGTGAGACCTTGGGCCTGATTCAGACCCACTCGCGAGCGGCTGTCCGCTCGCAAGTGGGTCGATGTTCTGGACTGAGCATGCGCACGACGGAGGGAGCTCCGTCGTGCGCATGCTCCAGACGCGACGAGCGAAGGAAAGTCCTTCGCTCGTTGTGTCCGATCAAAGGGGGCGTGCTGTCAATGTTGATTGACAGCACGCCCCCTTTGGTAGGCGTGCCGGGGGCGTGCCTCCCTGACGGGGGCGTTCCCACGGGAACGCCTCCCGTCAAAAGCCGGCCCACTGACATCACTAGTGATGTCAGTGGGAGTGATTTTGGCTCTGATAGAGCCAAAATCACTCCGGAGCTTGCGGTTGAAAACCTCAACCGCAGGCTCCGGCTCGCAATTTCGATGGTCACGATGGTCTCGACCATCGCGGCCATCAAAATGCACGCTCGTATAGCCTGTGGGTGGTGACCCACAGCTATACGAGCGTCCAGAAGGACGCTCCATTTTCATGGAGGCCGGCCCTCATTCAGAGCGTGCGCTCTGCTCAGAGCGTACGGCTCTGAATGAGGGCCCTTGTCTGCTGGATGTTTATCATTATGTGTGAGTAAGAACTGGATTTCCATCTCCATGTGTTCTACTACTTACAATAATGGAATTTCGTCATTGATTCCCGATGGACGTTGTTATAATTGCAGCTCATTATTTGGTCCATTTGGTCATCCTGTGCATGATACTGAACACTTAGGGGTCAATCCTATTAGGTGCGAGGTGCGAGTTGCAATTTTCACTTCGAATTCGCATAGCGACTTTATTCTGCAATCCAATTAGCAACTCGCACTGATCAGTCAGACTGAATTCGCAACTTCTACTCGCACCTTCCTGAGGGTGAGAGATGGGAAGGAAAATCTTTATTTTAAGGTTAAAATGTTGGGACACTGTGCTGAAACCCCTGGACACCCCCCCCTGATGACCAATTAGGCAATTGTAAGTTTCTAATTAGCTTATTTAGTCCAATAATTACGTCATTTTTTGGTGTAAAAAAAACGTCCTCAAATTACCCCCAAATCAACTTTTTTGTTAGTTTAGGCACCACAAATTCAATTACAGTAATTTTTTAGTTGAAAAATAATTGTTTTTATCATTTTTTTTCCCATTTTTCAAGGTACCCTCAAAGTTCCCCAAAATCACCCTTTTTCCTACTTTTTTTTTGCATTTTTCGTTTAATTCGTTTGAGATTAAATAAAAAAAGTTTATTTTTTAACATTTTCTTACATTTAAAAAAAAAAGCACAAATCAGCCATTTGACACCATTTCAAAACCTACAGTAACTTCCTAATGGCCCCAAACAGCCGCCTGACTCTATGCGGTCCTGCTAACTAAATTATCCATTTTGGGGGTTCCAGGATGGTCTCCCCACATTTTCATGCATTTCTCACAAATCTCATTTGGCAGTCAATTTGCACCCCTCCACTGCAAGTAGTGCGAATAGGCATTTTTAATTGGATTGGAGAATTGCTGGGAGCGTGCGAAGCGTGCGAGTTTAAAGAAACAAACTCGCTACTTGCAATTCGCACCTAATTGGATTGAGCCCTTACATTGCTTAACCCTTATTTATGTTTAATGTGAAAATATCTCTGTTTTCTTTTGTAGCTTAGTATCTTCAGACTGCTGACAGGGACAGGACGTTCCTATTGGTGGCAGCCAAACTTCACAAAGTCAGACAAGTTCTTCCAAACAGCCACCTGCACCGGCCGGGTCACCTCCTGCGGGTACCACGCACAGGCTGGGATCTGAAGCACGAAGTCAGTTGTCTGGTTACAAGCAGTAGAAATGCAAAATGTACAATCATTTCTAATATTGTTATTACCAGTAATTTATATAGCACACATGGGGCCTGATTCAGCAAGGATCGCTATTCTGCTAATACGCACGCAGCGCAGTTGCTAATATCAGCCGTGATATGTAAATGTTTGCAATTACATTGCGTACACAGCCTGACATAAGAACGCCCACTTCCCCTTACATCCGTATACTTGGGTACCATAGCGAATTAATCGGTAACAGCGGACCCATATGCACAGATAGGGCAGAAATTGCTAACTTCAGCGCACGCTATGGGGTCTCAGGCTGCGTCTGGCCACGAAGTGGATAATTTATGTACGCCCCTTACGGTGTAGCAACGCACTGGCACGCCTGCATTTGCCTGACCCCCTCCCCCCGTCACCACGCACCAACGGCAATTCCTGTCAATCACCGTGCTCTGGGTCTGCATAGCCTCTGCGATCGCATTTCAGACCGCAATTGCTAATTCGCGCACGTGCACTGCGATGCATGCGCAGTACTCAATAATCGACCGATTGCGTGCGTATTAGCAATTGCGTTCCTTGCTGAATCAGGCACATTCCGCAGCGCTTTAAAGAGAATATTTGGACATTCCCATCAGTCCCTGCTACTATATTCCCTATCACATATACACGCACAGTTACACACACTAGGATTCATGTTTGTCAGGAACCATTACCACCTACCAGTATATTTTTGGATTGTGGGAGGAAACCCACTCAAGCATGGGGAGAAAATACAAACTCCACAGTTAGGGCCATGGTGGGAATCAAACCCAGGACCTCAGCGCTGTGAGGCAGTAATGCTGACCATTACACCATCTGTGCTGCTGATTTACCAGTTGCGTGCTATTGAAAATGAATTCTCAAGGCTGCAGAACCTCAAAAGTATATTTGACTATTTGGAATTTTTCACATTTATTTTTTTGTTATTATTTAATCATTGAAATGTCAGCAAAAAAAAAAAAAACTAAAAAATCTGATTTGTAATTAAATACAGTGTGGAGGTGACAATGGTGATGATAGAACAGGTTATAATGGATTTCCTCCCCGGTCACTATCGCCAAGGCCGGCAGCCATCCTCCCCTGTTCCCCCGGCTACAGAGCTTCTGATGTGCAAAGCACTTTGTTACTGGCATGCGAAATCCGCTCTCTCATTTTACTCAGCCCTACACAGACGGAACATGTTACATACACTTCGGCTTTGGGAGAGATTGCAGTTGCATGATTTGGAAATGGAGGTCCGTGTGGAATAGCACTTTCAGTCTGTTTGTGCAGCTCCAAGAGCAAGAAAAAGTTATCAAGACAGGATGGAGCATTCAGCCGGCTGTATGGGGCCTAAATACATATGTGCAAATGGCAAATCATTTATGCTGGTCAAACCATTCGCAGAGATTCTGATCTCAGTCTTGTGTCCAATAACGAATGAATGGAGTACTCAGGCAATGTCACGATACACAGGCTCCAGTCATCTGCTCAAGTCCAATAGAGCCACATGTCCTGAATGTGGTTCGGATTGTCCCCAGCACAAAATGTGATCATTAGTAAATGGGCCCCTAAGGCCCTCACAGATAACTCATTTGTTTTTGCAGGTAACATTACGTAAATACCGCTGTATGCAAATTGCTCTGGCAGTTTCCACAATCACTGCAGATTTAGGGTAATTTATTATTTACTGTGTCTTTTCCCAATAAATCAGAATTTCATTCGCATTGTCTAGCTCCAGTTTTATTTCTTCCAAACATTGTTTTCTGGAACCCTGCGCCTGCAGAAAGGACTGCCCTGGCGCATCACTTTGCCATTGGAAAGCGTTTGAACGCTGGCTTAGCGCAGCGGCGAAAGGCTTCGCTTCCCGATTGTGCTTTCGTAAATGGCAAATATCATTGTCTCAGGAGTGTTACCAATGTGGAATTGTAGCTGACGCCATCTGAGGATGGCGATATACTGGGCTGAGCTTTTTCAGCTAGATAAATATGGTAATTTGCTGCCGGCACAGGGAAACGTTGGCATAAAATAATTGAATAAATAAATAAAATTGCAATCTCAATGGCAGATTAGTATCAACTGTACCGTTCTGATTTTGTGGCAGTCCACCAGTGATAAACAGGAGGGAAAGGAAGGAAATATTCGATGGAAGCTAATGACGTCCAGTGTCACCCAATCCCTCTCCTGTCCTGTGTTCTCCGTGCACAGAGAAATTGGCAAAACTTCAGCCACATTGTGTTATTTACCTGGCTGCAGGTTATAGTCCTCTATTGTTAGGCTGCAGCTAATGCCACTCTGCAGAGGAAAACATGCTCTGCGCTTCAACAGGAACTTCAATATCGCCAGCTCTGATCCGCTGCAGCTGGCGTTTAGTCACTAACAGAAAATGTAACAAGTGCATGATATAGTGTAACAAACAATTGTAATGTGCAGAAAATATGATTCATTATTTTTAAAATAAATTCACAACGTGAACATTTAAATTTCCATATGAATGTAGCAACAATCAATTTCCGGGACATGGGCTCTGATAAGTGGAAGCTTCTGGGTCGGACGCAGTCAGTCTAATGTATCAGTCGGGGCTGGCAGGGAAGGACCCCAGTGGCAAATACAGGATTTCCAGCGGGGGGTTTCCAAATGCTTAATTTTAGAGCGAGTGTGGCCTGTCAATGAAGAGGGCAGAATTAGTACTTAACCAGCTTTAATAACTGACATACATACTATATATTGTGTGTAATAATTCCAGCATATACAGGACCAGTGATCACAGTAACCCATTATATGCGTCATACATAGTATATTGTGTGTCATAATTCCAGCATAT
The DNA here is from genome assembly GCA_031769625.1 of Taudactylus pleione. Lineage (NCBI taxonomy): Eukaryota > Metazoa > Chordata > Amphibia > Anura > Myobatrachidae > Taudactylus > Taudactylus pleione. The sequence continues at coordinate 4,899,232 of JAUIMM010000446.1, read as the reverse complement.
ACAGGACCAGTGATCACAGTAACCCATTATATGCGTCATACATAGTATATTGTGTGTCATAATTCCAGCATATACAGGACCAGTGATCACAGTAAGCCATTATATGTGTCATACATAGTGTACTGTGTGTAATAATTCCAGCATATACAGGACCAGTGATCACAGTAACCCATTATATGAGTCATACATAGTATATTGTGTGTCATAATTCCAGCATATACAGGACCAGTGATCACAGTAATCCATTATATGTGTCATACATAGTATATTGTGTGTCATAATTCCAGCATATACAGGACCAGCGATCACAGTAAGCCATTATATGTGTCATACATAGTGTACTGTGTGTAATAATTCCAGCATATACAGGACCAGTGATCACAGTAACCCATTATATGCGTCATACATAGTATATTGTGTGTCATAATTCCAGCATATACAGGACCAGTGATCACAGTGTCCCAGTGGCAAATGCAGGATTTCCAGCGGGGGGTTTCCAAATGCTTAATTTTACAGCGAGTGTGGCCTGTCAATGAAGAGGGCAGAATTAGTACTTAACCAGCTTTAATAACTGACATACATAGTATATTGTGTGTAATAATTCCAGCATATACAGGACCAGCGATCACAGTAACCATTATATGTGTCATACATAGTGTATTGTGTGTCATAATTCCAATATATACAGGATCAGTGATCACAGTAACCCATTATATGTGTCATACATAGTGTATTGTGTGTAATAATTCCAGCATATACAGGACCAGCGATCACAGTAACCATTATATGTGTCATACATAGTGTATTGTGTGTCATAATTCCATCATATACAGGACCAGTGATCACAGTAACCCATTATATGTGTCATACATAGTGTATTGTGTGTCATAATCCCAGCATATACAGGACCAGTGATCACAGTAACCCATTATATGTGTCATACATAGTGTATTGTGTATCATAATTCCAGCATATACAGGACCAGCAATCACAGTAACCCATTATATGTGTCATACATAGTGTATTGTGTGTCATAATTCCAGCATATACAGGACCAGCGATCACAGTAACCCAGTATATGTGTCATACATAGAGTATTGTGTGTCATAGTTACAGCATATACAGGACCAGTGATCACAGTAACCCATTATATGTGTCATACATAGTGTATTGTGTGTCATAATTCCAGCATATACAGGACCAGTGATCACAGTAACCCATTATATGTGTCATACATAGTGTATTGTGTGTCATAATTCCAGCATATACAGGACCAGTGATCACAGTAACCCATTATATGTGTCATACATAGTGTATTGTGTGTCATAATACCAGCATATACAGGACCAGCGATCACAGTAACCCATTATATGTGTCATACATAGTGTATTGTGTGTCATAGTTACAGCATATACAGGACCAGCAATCACAGTAAGCCATTATATGTGTCATACATAGTGTATTGTGTGTCATAATTCCAGTATATACAGGACCAGTGATCACAGTAACCCATTATATGTGTCATACATAGTGTATTGTGTGTCATAATTCCAGCATATACAGGACTAGCGATCACAGTAACCCATTATATGTGTCATACATAGTGTATTATGTGTCATTATTCCAGCATATACAGGACCAGCGATCACAGTAACCCATTATATGTGTCATACATAGTGTATTGTGTGTTATAATTCCAGCATATACAGGACCAGCGATCACAGTAACCATTATATGTGTCATACATAGTGTATTGTGTGTCATAATTCCAGCATATACAGGACCAGCGATCACAGTAACCCATTATATGTGTCATACATAGTGTATTGTGTGTAATAATTCCATCATACACAGGACCAGCGATCACAGTAACCCATTATATGTGTCATACATAGTGTATTGTGTGTCATAATCCCAGCGTATACAGGACCAGCTATCACAGTAACCCATTATATGTGTCATACATAGTGTATTGTGTGTCATAATTCCAGCGTATACAGGACCAGTGATCACAGTAACCCATTATATGTGTCATACATAGTGTATTGTGTGTCATAATTCCAGCGTATACAGGACCAGTGATCACAGTAACCCATTATATGTGTCATACATAGTGTATTGTGTGTCATAATTCCAGCATATACAGGACCAGCGATCACAGTAACCCATTATATGTGTCATACATAGTGTATTGTGTGTCATAATTCCAGCATATACAGGACCAGTGATCACAGTAACCCATTATATGTGTCATACATAGTGTATTGTGTGTCATAATTCCAGCATATACAGGACCAGTGATCACAGTAACCCATTATATGTGTCATACATAGTGTATTGTGTGTCATAATTCCAGCATATACAGGACCAGCGATCACAGTAACCCATTATATGTGTCATACATAGTGTATTGTGTGTCATAATTCCAGCATATACAGGACCAGTGATCACAGTAACCCATTATATGTGTCATACATAGTGTATTGTGTGTTATAATTCCAGCATATACAGGACCAGCGATCACAGTAACCATTATATGTGTCATACATAGTGTATTGTGTGTCATAATTCCAGCATATACAGGACCAGCGATCACAGTAACCCATTATATGTGTCATACATAGTGTATTGTGTGTAATAATTCCATCATACACAGGACCAGTGATCACAGTAACCCATTATATGTGTCATACATAGTGTATTGTGTGTCATAATTCCAGCATATACAGGACCAGTGATCACAGTAACCCATTATATGTGTCATACATAGTGTATTGTGTGTAATAATTCCATCATACACAGGACCAGTGATCACAGTAACCCATTATATGTGTCATACATAGTGTATTGTGTGTCATAATTCCAGCATATACAGGACCAGCGATCACAGTAACCCATTATATGTGTCATACATAGTGTATTGTGTGTCATAATTCCAGCATATACAGGACCAGTGATCACAGTAACCCATTATATGTGTCATACATAGTGTATTGTGTGTAATAATTCCATCATACACAGGACCAGTGATCACAGTAACCCATTATATGTGTCATACATAGTGTATTGTGTGTCATAATTCCAGCATATACAGGACCAGTGATCACAGTAACCCATTATATGTGTCATACATAGTGTATTGTGTGTAATAATTCCATCATACACAGGACCAGTGATCACAGTAACCCATTATATGTGTCATACATAGTGTATTGTGTGTCATAATTCCAGCATATAGAGGACCAGCGATCACAGTAACCCATTATATGTGTCATACATAGTGTATTGTGTGTCATAATTCCAGCATATACAGGACCAGTGATCACAGTAACCCATTATATGTGTCATACATAGTGTATTGTGTGTCATAATTCCAGCATATACAGGACCAGTGATCACAGTAACCCATTATATGTGTCATACATAGTGTATTGTGTGTCATAATTCCAGCATATACAGGACCAGTGATCACAGTAACCCATTATATGTGTCATACATAGTGTATTGTGTGTCATAATTCCAGCATATACAGGACCAGAGATCACAGTAACCCATTATATGTGTCATACATAGTGTATTGTGTGTCATAATTCCAGCATATACAGGACCAGTGATCACAGTAACCCATTATATGTGTCATACATAGTGTATTGTGTGTCATAATTCCAGCATATACAGGACCAGTGATCACAGTAACCATTATATGTGTCTTACATAGTGTATTGTGTGTCATAATTCCAGCATATACAGGACCAGTGATCACAGTAACCCATTATATGTGTCATACATAGTGTATTGTGTGTCATAATTCCAGCATATACAGGACCAGTGATCACAGTAACCCATTATATGTGTCATACATAGTGTATTGTGTGTCATAATTCCAGCATATACAGGACCAGTGATCACAGTAACCATTATATGTGTCTTACATAGTGTATTGTGTGTCATAATTCCAGCATATACAGGACCAGAGATCACAGTAACCCATTATATGTGTCATACATAGTGTATTGTGTGTCATAATTCCAGCATATACAGGACCAGTGATCACAGTAACCCATTATATGTGTCATACATAGTGTATTGTGTGTCATAATTCCAGCATATACAGGACCAGTGATCACAGTAACCCATTATATGTGTCATACATAGTGTATTGTGTGTCATAATTCCAGCATATACAGGACCAGTGATCACAGTAACCCATTATATGTGTCATACATAGTGTATTGTGTGTCATAATTCCAGCATATACAGGACCAGTGATCACAGTAACCCATTATATGTGTCATACATAGTGTATTGTGTGTCATAATTCCAGCATATACAGGACCAGTGATCACAGTAACCATTATATGTGTCTTACATAGTGTATTGTGTGTCATAATTCCAGCATATACAGGACCAGAGATCACAGTAACCCATTATATGTGTCATACATAGTGTATTGTGTGTCATAATTCCAGCATATACAGGACCAGTGATCACAGTAACCCATTATATGTGTCATACATAGTGTATTGTGTGTCATAATTCCAGCATATACAGGACCAGTGATCACAGTAACCATTATATGTGTCTTACATAGTGTATTGTGTGTCATAATTCCAGCATATACAGGACCAGAGATCACAGTAACCCATTATATGTGTCATACATAGTGTATTGTGTGTCATAATTCCAGCATATACAGGACCAGTGATCACAGTAACCCATTATATGTGTCATACATAGTGTATTGTGTGTCATAATTCCAGCATATACAGGACCAGTGATCACAGTAACCATTATATGTGTCTTACATAGTGTATTGTGTGTCATAATTCCAGCATATACAGGACCAGAGATCACAGTAACCCATTATATGTGTCATACATAGTGTATTGTGTGTCATAATTCCAGCATATACAGGACCAGTGATCACAGTAACCCATTATATGTGTCATACATAGTGTATTGTGTGTCATAATTCCAACGTATACAGGACCAGTGATCACAGTAACCCATTATATGTGTCATACATAGTGTATTGTGTGTCATAATTCCAGCATATACAGGACCAGTGATCACAGTAACCATTATATGTGTCTTACATAGTGTATTGTGTGTCATAATTCCAGCATATACAGGACCAGAGATCACAGTAACCCATTATATGTGTCATACATAGTGTATTGTGTGTCATAATTCCAGCGTATACAGGACCAGAGATCACAGTAACCCATTATATGTGTCATACATAGTGTATTGTGTGTCATAATTCCAACGTATACAGGACCAGTGATCACAGTAACCCATTATATGTGTCATACATAGTGTATTGTGTGTCATAATTCCAGCATATACAGGACCAGTGATCACAGTAACCCATTATATGTGTCATACATAGTGTATTGTGTGTCATAATTCCAGCATATACAGGACCAGTGATCACAGTAACCATTATATGTGTCTTACATAGTGTATTGTGTGTCATAATTCCAGCATATACAGGACCAGTGATCACAGTAACCATTATATGTGTCTTACATAGTGTATTGTGTGTCATAATTCCAGCATATACAGGACCAGAGATCACAGTAACCCATTATATGTGTCATACATAGTGTATTGTGTGTCATAATTCCAGCATATACAGGACCAGTGATCACAGTAACCCATTATATGTGTCATACATAGTGTATTGTGTGTCATAATTCCAGCATATACAGGACCAGTGATCACAGTAACCATTATATGTGTCTTACATAGTGTATTGTGTGTCATAATTCCAGCATATACAGGACCAGAGATCACAGTAACCCATTACATGTGTCATACATAGTGTATTGTGTGTCATAATTCCAGCATATACAGGACCAGTGATCACAGTAACCCATTATATGTGTCATACATAGTGTATTGTGTGTCATAATTCCAGCATATACAGGACCAGTGATCACAGTAACCATTATATGTGTCTTACATAGTGTATTGTGTGTCATAATTCCAGCATATACAGGACCAGTGATCACAGTAACCATTATATGTGTCTTACATAGTGTATTGTGTGTCATAATTCCAGCATATACAGGACCAGAGATCACAGTAACCCATTATATGTGTCATACATAGTGTATTGTGTGTCATAATTCCAGCATATACAGGACCAGTGATCACAGTAACCCATTATATGTGTCATACATAGTGTATTGTGTGTCATAATTCCAGCATATACAGGACCAGTGATCACAGTAACCATTATATGTGTCTTACATAGTGTATTGTGTGTCATAATTCCAGCATATACAGGACCAGAGATCACAGTAACCCATTACATGTGTCATACATAGTGTATTGTGTGTCATAATTCCAGCATATACAGGACCAGTGATCACAGTAACCCATTATATGTGTCATACATAGTGTATTGTGTGTCATAATTCCAGCATATACAGGACCAGTGATCACAGTAACCATTATATGTGTCTTACATAGTGTATTGTGTGTCATAATTCCAGCATATACAGGACCAGAGATCACAGTAACCCATTATATGTGTCATACATAGTGTATTGTGTGTCATAATTCCAGCATATACAGGACCAGTGATCACAGTAACCCATTATATGTGTCATACATAGTGTATTGTGTGTCATAATTCCAACGTATACAGGACCAGTGATCACAGTAACCCATTATATGTGTCATACATAGTGTATTGTGTGTCATAATTCCAGCATATACAGGACCAGTGATCACAGTAACCATTATATGTGTCTTACATAGTGTATTGTGTGTCATAATTCCAGCATATACAGGACCAGAGATCACAGTAACCCATTATATGTGTCATACATAGTGTATTGTGTGTCATAATTCCAGCATATACAGGACCAGAGATCACAGTAACCCATTATATGTGTCTTACATAGTGTATTGTGTGTCATAATTCCAGCATATACAGGACCAGTGATCACAGTAACCCATTATATGTGTCATACATAGTGTATTGTGTGTCATAATTCCAGCATATACAGGACCAGAGATCACAGTAACCCATTATATGTGTCATACATAGTGTATTGTGTGTCATAATTCCAGCATATACAGGACCAGTGATCACAGTAACCCATTATATGTGTCATACATAGTGTATTGTGTGTCATAATTCCAGCATATACAGGACCAGTGATCACAGTAACCCATTATATGTGTCATACATAGTGTATTGTGTGTCATAATTCCAACGTATACAGGACCAGTGATCACAGTAACCCATTATATGTGTCATACATAGTGTATTGTGTGTCATAATTCCAACGTATACAGGACCAGTGATCACAGTAACCCATTATATGTGTCATACATAGTGTATTGTGTGTCATAATTCCAGCATATACAGGACCAGTGATCACAGTAACCCATTATATGTGTCATACATAGTGTATTGTGTGTCATAATTCCAGCATATACAGGACCAGTGATCACAGTAACCCATTATATGTGTCATACATAGTGTATTGTGTGTCATAATTCCAGTATATACAGGACCAGCGATCACAGTAACCTATTATATGTGTCATACATAGTGTATTGTGTGTCATAATTCCAGCATATACTGGACCAGTGATCACAGTAACCCATTATATGTGTCATACATAGTGTATTGTGTGTCATAATTCCAGCATATACTGGACCAGTGATCACAGTAACCCATTATATGTGTCATACATAGTGTATTGTGTGTCATAATTCCAGCATATACAGGACCAGCGATCACAGTAACCCATTATATGTGTCATACATAGTGTATTGTGTGTCATAATTCCAGCATATACAGGACCAGAGATCACAGTAACCTATTATATGTGTCATACATAGTGTATTGTGTCATAATTCCAGCATATACAGGACCAGTGATCACAGTAACCCATTATATGTGTCATACATAGTGTATTGTGTGTCATAATTCCAGCATATACAGGACCAGCGATCACAGTAACCCATTATATGTGTCATACATAGTGTATTGTGTGTCATAATTCCAGCACATACAGGACCAGAGATCACAGTAACCTATTATATGTGTCATACATAGTGTATTGTGTCATAATTCCAGCATATACAGGACCAGTGATCACAGTAACCCATTATATGTGTCATACATAGTGTATTGTGTGTCATAATTCCAACGTATACAGGACCAGTGATCACAGTAACCCATTATATGTGTCATACATAGTGTATTGTGTGTCATAATTCCAGCATATACAGGACCAGAGATCACAGTAACCTATTATATGTGTCATACATAGTGTATTGTGTCATAATTCCAGCATATACAGGACCAGTGATCACAGTAACCCATTATATGTGTCATACATAGTGTATTGTGTGTCATAATTCCAGCATATACAGGACCAGCGATCACAGTAACCCATTATATGTGTCATACATAGTGTATTGTGTGTCATAATTCCAGCATATACAGGACCAGTGATCACAGTAACCCATTATATGTGTCATACATAGTGTATTGTGTGTCATAATTCCAGTATATACAGGACCAGCGATCACAGTAACCTATTATATGTGTCATACATAGTGTATTGTGTGTCATAATTCCAGCATATACTGGACCAGTGATCACAGTAACCCATTATATGTGTCATACATAGTGTATTGTGTGTCATAATTCCAGCATATACTGGACCAGTGATCACAGTAACCCATTATATGTGTCATACATAGTGTATTGTGTGTCATAATTCCAGCATATACAGGACCAGCGATCACAGTAACCCATTATATGTGTCATACATAGTGTATTGTGTGTCATAATTCCAGCATATACAGGACCAGAGATCACAGTAACCTATTATATGTGTCATACATAGTGTATTGTGTCATAATTCCAGCATATACAGGACCAGTGATCACAGTAACCCATTATATGTGTCATACATAGTGTATTGTGTGTCATAATTCCAGCATATACAGGACCAGCGATCACAGTAACCCATTATATGTGTCATACATAGTGTATTGTGTGTCATAATTCCAGCATATACAGGACCAGAGATCACAGTACCTATTATATGTGTCATACATAGTGTATTGTGTCATAATTCCAGCATATACAGGACCAGTGATCACAGTAACCCATTATATGTGTCATACATAGTGTATTGTGTGTCATAATTCCAGCATATACAGGACCAGCGATCACAGTAACCCATTATATGTGTCATACATAGTGTATTGTGTGTCATAATTCCAGCATATACAGGACCAGCGATCACAGTAACCCATTATATGTGTCATACATAGTGTATTGTGTGTCATAATTCCAGCATATACAGGACCAGAGATCACAGTAACCTATTATATGTGTCATACATAGTGTATTGTGTCATAATTCCAGCATATACAGGACCAGCAATCACAGTAACCCATTATATGTGTCATACATAGTGTATTGTGTGTCATAATTCCAGCATATACAGGACCAGAGATCACAGTAACCTATTATATGTGTCATACATAGTGTATTGTGTCATAATTCCAGCATATACAGGACCAGAGATCACAGTAACCCATTATATGTGTCATACATAGTGTATTGTGTGTCATAATTCCAGCATATACAGGACCAGTGATCACAGTAACCCATTATATGTGTCATACATAGTGTATTGTGTGTCATAATTCCACGTATACAGGACCAGTGATCACAGTAACCCATTATATGTGTCATACATAGTGTATTGTGTGTCATAATTCCAGCATATACAGGACCAGTGATCACAGTAACCATTATATGTGTCTTACATAGTGTATTGTGTGTCATAATTCCAGCATATACAGGACCAGTGATCACAGTAACCCATTATATGTGTCATACATAGTGTATTGTGTGTCATAATTCCAGCATATACAGGACCAGAGATCACAGTAACCCATTATATGTGTCATACATAGTGTATTGTGTGTCATAATTCCAGCATATACAGGACCAGTGATCACAGTAACCCATTATATGTGTCATACATAGTGTATTGTGTGTCATAATTCCAGCATATACAGGACCAGCGATCACAGTAACCCATTATATGTGTCATACATAGTGTATTGTGTGTCATAATTCCAACGTATACAGGACCAGTGATCACAGTAACCCATTATATGTGTCATACATAGTGTATTGTGTGTCATAATTCCAACGTATACAGGACCAGTGATCACAGTAACCCATTATATGTGTCATACATAGTGTATTGTGTGTCATAATTCCAGCATATACAGGACCAGTGATCACAGTAACCCATTATATGTGTCATACATAGTGTATTGTGTGTCATAATTCCAGCATATACAGGACCAGTGATCACAGTAACCCATTATATGTGTCATACATAGTGTATTGTGTGTCATAATTCCAGTATATACAGGACCAGCGATCACAGTAACCTATTATATGTGTCATACATAGTGTATTGTGTGTCATAATTCCAGCATATACTGGACCAGTGATCACAGTAACCCATTATATGTGTCATACATAGTGTATTGTGTGTCATAATTCCAGCATATACTGGACCAGTGATCACAGTAACCCATTATATGTGTCATACATAGTGTATTGAGTGTCATAATTCCAGCATATACAGGACCAGCGATCACAGTAACCCATTATATGTGTCATACATAGTGTATTGTGTGTCATAATTCCAGCATATACAGGACCAGAGATCACAGTAACCTATTATATGTGTCATACATAGTGTATTGTGTCATAATTCCAGCATATACAGGACCAGAGATCACAGTAACCCATTATATGTGTCATACATAGTGTATTGTGTGTCATAATTCCAGCATATACAGGACCAGTGATCACAGTAACCCATTATATGTGTCATACATAGTGTATTGTGTGTCATAATTCCAACGTATACAGGACCAGTGATCACAGTAACCCATTATATGTGTCATACATAGTGTATTGTGTGTCATAATTCCAGCATATACAGGACCAGTGATCACAGTAACCATTATATGTGTCTTACATAGTGTATTGTGTGTCATAATTCCAGCATATACAGGACCAGAGATCACAGTAACCCATTATATGTGTCATACATAGTGTATTGTGTGTCATAATTCCAGCATATACAGGACCAGAGATCACAGTAACCCATTATATGTGTCTTACATAGTGTATTGTGTGTCATAATTCCAGCATATACAGGACCAGTGATCACAGTAACCCATTATATGTGTCATACATAGTGTATTGTGTGTCATAATTCCAGCATATACAGGACCAGAGATCACAGTAACCCATTATATGTGTCATACATAGTGTATTGTGTGTCATAATTCCAGCATATACAGGACCAGTGATCACAGTAACCCATTATATGTGTCATACATAGTGTATTGTGTGTCATAATTCCAGCATATACAGGACCAGCGATCACAGTAACCCATTATATGTGTCATACATAGTGTATTGTGTGTCATAATTCCAACGTATACAGGACCAGTGATCACAGTAACCCATTATATGTGTCATACATAGTGTATTGTGTGTCATAATTCCCAACGTATACAGGACCAGTGATCACAGTAACCCATTATATGTGTCATACATAGTGTATTGTGTGTCATAATTCCAGCATATACAGGACCAGTGATCACAGTAACCCATTATATGTGTCATACATAGTGTATTGTGTGTCATAATTCCAGCATATACAGGACCAGTGATCACAGTAACCCATTATATGTGTCATACATAGTGTATTGTGTGTCATAATTCCAGTATATACAGGACCAGCGATCACAGTAACCTATTATATGTGTCATACATAGTGTATTGTGTGTCATAATTCCAGCATATACTGGACCAGTGATCACAGTAACCCATTATATGTGTCATACATAGTGTATTGTGTGTCATAATTCCAGCATATACTGGACCAGTGATCACAGTAACCCATTATATGTGTCATACATAGTGTATTGTGTGTCATAATTCCAGCATATACAGGACCAGCGATCACAGTAACCCATTATATGTGTCATACATAGTGTATTGTGTGTCATAATTCCAGCATATACAGGACCAGAGATCACAGTAACCTATTATATGTGTCATACATAGTGTATTGTGTCATAATTCCAGCATATACAGGACCAGTGATCACAGTAACCCATTATATGTGTCATACATAGTGTATTGTGTGTCATAATTCCAGCATATACAGGACCAGCGATCACAGTAACCCATTATATGTGTCATACATAGTGTATTGTGTGTCATAATTCCAGCATATACAGGACCAGAGATCACAGTAACCTATTATATGTGTCATACATAGTGTATTGTGTCATAATTCCAGCATATACAGGACCAGTGATCACAGTAACCCATTATATGTGTCATACATAGTGTATTGTGTGTCATAATTCCAACGTATACAGGACCAGTGATCACAGTAACCCATTATATGTGTCATACATAGTGTATTGTGTGTCATAATTCCAGCATATACAGGACCAGAGATCACAGTAACCTATTATATGTGTCATACATAGTGTATTGTGTCATAATTCCAGCATATACAGGACCAGTGATCACAGTAACCCATTATATGTGTCATACATAGTGTATTGTGTGTCATAATTCCAACATATACAGGACCAGCGATCACAGTAACCCATTATATGTGTCATACATAGTGTATTGTGTGTCATAATTCCAGCATATACAGGACCAGTGATCACAGTAACCCATTATATGTGTCATACATAGTGTATTGTGTGTCATAATTCCAGTATATACAGGACCAGCGATCACAGTAACCTATTATATGTGTCATACATAGTGTATTGTGTGTCATAATTCCAGCATATACTGGACCAGTGATCACAGTAACCCATTATATGTGTCATACATAGTGTATTGTGTGTCATAATTCCAGCATATACAGGACCAGCGATCACAGTAACCCATTATATGTGTCATACATAGTGTATTGTGTGTCATAATTCCAGCATATACAGGACCAGAGATCACAGTAACCTATTATATGTGTCATACATAGTGTATTGTGTCATAATTCCAGCATATACAGGACCAGTGATCACAGTAACCCATTATATGTGTCATACATAGTGTATTGTGTGTCATAATTCCAGCATATACAGGACCAGCGATCACAGTAACCCATTATATGTGTCATACATAGTGTATTGTGTGTCATAATTCCAGCATATACAGGACCAGAGATCACAGTAACCTATTATATGTGTCATACATAGTGTATTGTGTCATAATTCCAGCATATACAGGACCAGTGATCACAGTAACCCCATTATATGTGTCATACATAGTGTATTGTGTGTCATAATTCCAGCATATACAGGACCAGCGATCACAGTAACCCATTATATGTGTCATACATAGTGTATTGTGTGTCATAATTCCAGCATATACAGGACCAGCGATCACAGTAACCCATTATATGTGTCATACATAGTGTATTGTGTGTCATAATTCCAGCACATACAGGACCAGAGATCACAGTAACCTATTATATGTGTCATACATAGTGTATTGTGTCATAATTCCAGCATATACAGGACCAGCAATCACAGTAACCCATTATATGTGTCATACATAGTGTATTGTGTGTCATAATTCCAGCATATACAGGACCAGAGATCACAGTAACCTATTATATGTGTCATACATAGTGTATTGTGTCATAATTCCAGCATATACAGGACCAGAGATCACAGTAACCCATTATATGTGTCATACATAGTGTATTGTGTGTCATAATTCCAGCATATACAGGACCAGTGATCACAGTAACCCATTATATGTGTCATACATAGTGTATTGTGTGTCATAATTCCAACGTATACAGGACCAGTGATCACAGTAACCCATTATATGTGTCATACATAGTGTATTGTGTGTCATAATTCCAGCATATACAGGACCAGTGATCACAGTAACCATTATATGTGTCTTACATAGTGTATTGTGTGTCATAATTCCAGCATATACAGGACCAGTGATCACAGTAACCCATTATATGTGTCATACATAGTGTATTGTGTGTCATAATTCCAGCATATACAGGACCAGAGATCACAGTAACCCATTATATGTGTCATACATAGTGTATTGTGTGTCATAATTCCAGCATATACAGGACCAGTGATCACAGTAACCCATTATATGTGTCATACATAGTGTATTGTGTGTCATAATTCCAGCATATACAGGACCAGCGATCACAGTAACCCATTATATGTGTCATACATAGTGTATTGTGTGTCATAATTCCAACGTATACAGGACCAGTGATCACAGTAACCCATTATATGTGTCATACATAGTGTATTGTGTGTCATAATTCCAACGTATACAGGACCAGTGATCACAGTAACCCATTATATGTGTCATACATAGTGTATTGTGTGTCATAATTCCAGCATATACAGGACCAGTGATCACAGTAACCCATTATATGTGTCATACATAGTGTATTGTGTGTCATAATTCCAGCATATACAGGACCAGTGATCACAGTAACCATTATATGTGTCATACATAGTGTATTGTGTGTCATAATTCCAGTATATACAGGACCAGCGATCACAGTAACCTATTATATGTGTCATACATAGTGTATTGTGTGTCATAATTCCAGCATATACTGGACCAGTGATCACAGTAACCCATTATATGTGTCATACATAGTGTATTGTGTGTCATAATTCCAGCATATACTGGACCAGTGATCACAGTAACCCATTATATGTGTCATACATAGTGTATTGTGTGTCATAATTCCAGCATATACAGGACCAGCGATCACAGTAACCCATTATATGTGTCATACATAGTGTATTGTGTGTCATAATTCCAGCATATACAGGACCAGAGATCACAGTAACCTATTATATGTGTCATACATAGTGTATTGTGTCATAATTCCAGCATATACAGGACCAGTGATCACAGTAACCAATTATATGTGTCATACATAGTGTATTGTGTGTCATAATTCCAGCATATACAGGACCAGCGATCACAGTAACCCATTATATGTGTCATACATAGTGTATTGTGTGTCATAATTCCAGCATATACAGGACCAGAGATCACAGTAACCTATTATATGTGTCATACATAGTGTATTGTGTCATAATTCCAGCATATACAGGACCAGTGATCACAGTAACCCATTATATGTGTCATACATAGTGTATTGTGTGTCATAATTCCAGCATATACAGGACCAGCGATCACAGTAACCCATTATATGTGTCATACATAGTGTATTGTGTGTCATAATTCCAGCATATACAGGACCAGTGATCACAGTAACCCATTATATGTGTCATACATAGTGTATTGTGTGTCATAATTCCAGCATATACAGGACCAGAGATCACAGTAACCTATTATATGTGTCATACATAGTGTATTGTGTCATAATTCCAGCATATACAGGACCAGCAATCACAGTAACCCATTATATGTGTCATACATAGTGTATTGTGTGTCATAATTCAGCATATACAGGACCAGAGATCACAGTAACCCATTATATGTGTCATACATAGTGTATTGTGTGTCATAATTCCAGCATATACAGGACCAGCGATCACAGTAACCTATTATATGTGTCATACATAGTGTATTGTGTCATACTTCCAGCATATACAGGACCAGAGATCACAGTAACCCATTATATTTGTCATACATAGTGTATTGTGTGTCATAATTCCAGCATATACAGGACCAGTGATCACAGTAACCCATTATATGTGTCATACATAGTGTATTGTGTGTCATAATTCCAGCATATACAGGACCAGCGATCACAGTAACCCATTATATGTGTCATACATAGTGTATTGTGTGTCATAATTCCAGCATATACAGGACCAGTGATCACAGTAACCCATTATATGTGTCATACATAGTGTATTGTGTGTCATAATTCCAGCATATACAGGACCAGAGATCACAGTAACCTATTATATGTGTCATACATAGTGTATTGTGTCATAATTCCAGCATATACAGGACCAGTGATCACAGTAACCCATTATATGTGTCATACATAGTGTATTGTGTGTCATAATTCCAGCATATACAGGACCAGCGATCACAGTAACCCATTATATGTGTCATACATAGTGTATTGTGTGTCATAATTCCAGCATATACAGGACCAGAGATCACAGTAACCTATTATATGTGTCATACATAGTGTATTGTGTCATAATTCCAGCATATACAGGACCAGTGATCACAGTAACCCATTATATGTGTCATACATAGTGTATTGTGTGTCATAATTCCAGCATATACAGGACCAGCGATCACAGTAACCCATTATATGTGTCATACATAGTGTATTGTGTGTCATAATTCCAGCATATACAGGACCAGTGATCACAGTAACCCATTATATGTGTCATACATAGTGTATTGTGTGTCATAATTCCAAGCGTATACAGGACCAGTGATCACAGTAACCCATTATATGTGTCATACATAGTGTATTGTGTGTCATAATTCCAGCATATACAGGACCAGAGATCACAGTAACCTATTATATGTGTCATACATAGTGTATTGTGTCATAATTCCAGCATATACAGGACCAGTGATCACAGTAACCCATTATATGTGTCATACATAGTGTATTGT